>CAUYRT010069619.1:0-14391 GCA_963574885.1 Lepilemur ruficaudatus
CTCTACTCTGTGTGGTTGCTCTCGAGCAACACATGTGGGAAGTTGTCGCACTCTTTGTCTCGGGGTTGTCCGGCGGGGGGGGGGGGGGGGGGGGGCGCCCCGCCCGGAGAAGGGAGAAAGGGAGAGAGAGAAAATGAGCACGTGCTTGAGTGCACGCACATGTGTTGGGGAGGGCAGGTGAGATCAGGAATTCAGTTCTAAGCTCCATTCTGCCATAAAATGGAGATAATATCATTCCTTAACTCATAGTTTTGTTGGGTTTTTTTTGTTTTTTCAGTAAACATCACTGTATTCCTTCATTTTAGTTGGAAGTCCTGTCATGCAGACTTTGTTGTGACCCTAGAAGGAAGCCCAGCAACCACATAGTTCTGCTCATTATATCCTGATGGGTGTGATGGTTAATTTTGTGTGTCAACTTGACAAGGATAAGGTATGCCCAGATATCTGGTTAAACATTATTGCTGAGTGTGATGGTGTTTCTGGAAGAGATCAGCATTTGAATTGGTGAACTGAGTAAAGCAGTTGATCCTCCTCCAATGTGGGTGGGCACCATCCAATCCATACAGGGCCTGAAAAACAAAGAGGAGGAGGAAGGGCAAATCTGCTCTCTCCACTTGAGCTGAGACATCCATCTTCTGCTTTTAGACATCCGTACTCCTGGTTCTCCGGCATTCAGACTCAGATTTGGACTTACACTATCGGCTCCCCTGGCTCTCAGGCCTTTGGACTTGGACTGAATCTCACCAGCAACTTTCCTGGTTCTCTAGCTTGTGCACGGCAGATGGTGGGATTTCACAGCCTCCATAATTGCATGAGCCAATTCCTATAATAAATCTCCTCTTATATATATATATCTCTGTGTATATCCCACTGGTTCTGTTCCTCTGGAAAACCACAACTACTTAATAATATGATGGCTCTACCAGCTCTCACCCCCAAGTGAAGCATGTTCCCCTTGTACAAAAAGGAAAAATGTGTCCACTCTTCACAGCTCCTTTAATCAGGTCCCACTCATACCTCTCTAGAAAAAATTCCTCCATTTTTTTATTTCTATAAATATTTCACTCCTTATGTCCACCGTTTACCCCACTGTTCATGTGAGGGAGAGGTCAGATACTTTGGGAATTCATGATTCAGCCACCTGCATGTCTGGTAACAGCTTTCCTTTCCTATTGTGGAGTTTGTCATTTCCACTAATAAGTATGTGCTTAATCAAAACAAGATATAAATTGCTTCTCATTTTTCCTATCTTGTCAAGCACTCAGTTCCCCAGTAATTCTATAGCTCCTAATCCTTTCTGCAGAGGCTTTCCATTCTCTCCTTTATACTGACTGTCATTTTGATCTGGGAGTTGGAAAGAAAGAATCTGATAACAACAACAACAAAAGCTACTATGGATTCCCACTGAAAGACTTTTTTTCTGAAGGGAGTGCCAGCCATGTTCCTACTGCAGTACTGTCACCTAGAAACCAAAATTCTCAGCTGACATAACATTTCAGGACTAATCTAATTCCTAGGAAACTGGAATGACAGAGGCCCAGGCTGAGCTGCTGAGTGTCCCTGTAAGATTTGGCAGTCCCTGCAGGAGGCCTTCTTCTTAAAGGGGACCATCTAGAAGTTGTGCACACTGGTGGGCATTTTTGGCCTAGATTTATCTGGACAACGGAGGGGACTGAGCTGAGGGCCACATCCTACAGACAGCCCTGTTCAAAACATCAGCACAGTTCAAAACATAAAAATCCAGCAGCAGCTCTTGCCTTCACATCTGAAATCTCAAACTGTAAATTCCTAATAGCAACAGTAACTGCTTAGGCTTTACTGAGCCTTTAATATGTGTGGGGTGCTGTGCTAAATAGGAGGTCTAATTAACTCAGCTCGTTCAATACTTAAAATAACCCTGTGTCAAAGTTACCATTATTCATAAAAACAGGAGATATTAGGTCAATCTTATAAATAAGCAAGCACCAATATTTAGGCAGTATAGTACAGACTATGACATTTAATTAATCCCCAAAGAATTATGAGAGATTGGTATTGCCTTATATTATTATTTTCTGACTCTAACATTTTATTTATAAAAGCGAAGAAAGAAAAATGCAGGTGTGCCCCCTCTTAAAGAAAGTTTATTTGGAAATGAAAATAAAATTTTTTTTTTTTTTTTTTTTTTTTACTTATAAACCCACACATCCAAGGAGGGAACCCAAGATTGCTCTATAGCAGGTTCAGAGCTCACTACATTACACAGGCAGCTTGCTTCCACACTGAGGTTTTAAGATCAGAGTTCTGAGCTGCACAAGACGACTCTTTAAAAACAGCTAGTGTAGTGGACAAATGTTTTACTAAGCCAATGAAGAAGAGACTATTTTAAGCACTTCATCAGCACTATGGGGATATGGTGATAACTCACTGCTGCTGACCTCAAGATTACAATCTAAGTGGGGAGATAAGATGTGCATAAAGTAACTCTAAAGGCACTAGAAAGAAGTCTAAATTTCAATAAAAGGAACGGACAGCTACAAGAGTTCAGAGGAAGAAAAGACTGCTTCCAATTGTGGAGGTCACATTAGCTTCTTCTGAAGAGGCAAAATTTGAGTTGTTCTTGAAGGATAAGCAGGATCTGGATACGTGGACTCCAGCAGGGAGAACAACATTCAGAAGCACAGGGTACAAGAAGAATGATGGCATAATGACAAGAAAGTGTGGGGCATATGTTAAGTACTTGGAGCTTACTTCGAGCATCGGTACCAGAAAGAGAATAAAGGAAACTGAGGTTGGTCAGAAAGGTTAAATGTGACCATGGCAGGCCTTAAAAAGGAGAGCGCCTAGACAGGAAATGATTCTAATACTCTAGGAAGAATATCTGAATCAAGGTAGATACTAGAAACATTGTAAGAGGTGAAATGGACAACATTTGGCAGTGACTTGGTATTAATACATGGAGCAAGAGAACACGGGAATGAAGCTGGGTAAATGAGAGGATGATAGTACATTAATAAAAATAGGAAACAAAGGCGGAGAAACGGATGCATGTGAGCAGGGAGAGAGAGAGGAAGCCTGTTCAGGTTTTTTCTTTTGATATATATGTATTGAGCTTCAAGTGACAGAAGAATACTGAAGTGGTGAGATCCACTTATTTATATGATGAAAGAGGGCTGCAAATGTGAGGCTGGAGCTCAGGACTGAGATCTCAACATGTACACATGGAAGCTGTCTATAAGTCTGCACAGCACTGATCTTTTTTTTTTTTGAGACACAGTCTCACTCTATTGCCCCGACTAGAGTGCCATCATGGCGTCAGCCTAGCTCACAGCAACCTCAAACTCCTGGGCTCAAGCAATCCCTCTGTCTGAGCCTCCCAAGTAGCTGGGACTACAGGCATGCACCACCATGCCCGGCTAATTTTTCCTATATATATATTTTTTAGTTGGCCAATTAATTTCTATTTTTAGTAGAGATGGGGTCTTGCTCTTGCTCAGGCTGGTTTCGAACTCCTGACCTTGAGCGATCCGCCTGCCTCCCAGAGTGCCAGGATTACAGGCGTGAGCCACCACACCCAGCCCACAGCACTGATCTTTGAAGACACAGAATAAACACGTATTCAGGATTTCCTTTAATCTTTATGAGACAAGTAACCCTGTGAGATAAATACTATTATCACCATTTCCTGAAATCATAGTATTTGGCCTGTAAGTTCTTCCTAAAGAATTCACGGTTAGAACCAGCTTTACGTTAACCACAATCTGCCGAATGCAGACACAAAGGAAACCTTACCACAGGTGGAATTTTAAGTCTTTAGTACATAACAGGCAACCAAGACAGTATGAGATCTTTCAGTTCATTTTACTCCTCACGGCTGCCTGATCTCTTCAGCACAATTGTGTGTTAACAAGTTCCAAGCAAACTGTGCCCATGGTTAACAAGCGGGCAATGGAGTGGTAAGATGTGCTCAGCGGTCCATGAAGTCTGTTCAGCTGTCTACGACAGGGGTTGAAGTGGGCAGTGAGTGGGGGTAGTCGATGGGGATTTTGCCCTCTGAAGTACCCTTTAAGGGACTGCCCAGAAGACACACAGGCCACGAACAATTTCCATGTGCATTCAGGAGGTGGGAAGCAGAAGAGAACCATAGGTGTTGCCAAAGAAGGAGAGGTCTGCTAAAACAATGGAAAGCATTTCTTCCCCACCCTCTAGGCGATATACTTCCTTTTGCAATGTTAAACTCATTCTCCTTTTCTTTCAGAGTAAACAGAAATCACCTGTGCTACGTTCACCATCTGTATGAAAACCACTAAATGAGGGTCCTATACATTTCTCTCTTTTTTTTTTTTTTTGAGACAAAGTCTCATTCCCTTGCCTGGGCTAGAGTGCCATGGCATCAGCCTAGCTCACAGCAACCTCCAACTCCTGGGCTCAGGCGATCCTCCTGCCTCAGCCTCCCGAGTAGCTGGGACAACAGGCATGCACCACCATGCCCGGCTAATTTTTTTCTGTATATTTTTAGTTAGCCAATTAATTTCTTTCTATTTTTAGTAGAGACGGGGTCTCGCTCTTGCTCAGGCTGGTTTCGAACTCCTGATCTTGAGCGATCCACCCGCCTCAGCCTCCCAGAGTGCTAGGATTACAGGTGTGAGCCATCGCGCCTGGCCTACATCTCTTGTTTAACCAAAGATGAAAAACAACCTTTTTTCTGTCCTTTTGTAAAAAACAAACAACCAAAAAACCCAGCGTTTTGTGTCTCCCTTTCTGTATTGTTTCATTAACAAGTAATAAAACAAGCGTTCATAACTGTGTGCATAAAGTGGGTAAAACGTGCCCAAACTATGTAGCATTAAATCCTCCAAATCATCATGTGGAATCTGATACATGCTATTAAAAAAAAGTATAAACCTCCAACTAATAATTGAAACATACATTTCAGAATTATAGTACTTTAGAGGTGAAAGAGACCCAGTCCAAATTTATTTTACAGGGTTGAAAAACAAGGTTCAGGCAGCTTAGCTTGTTGTCTACAGTGTTTTCTGTCCTTATTTTGAACCTCTTCCATGTTATCACCCTGGTGTTATATATCACCCTGGTGTTATATATCTGTGCATCTTATTTTCCCTGTTAGACCACAATCTCCTAGAAAACAAGTATCCTGTTCTAACTTTCTTTTCATGTCTAACAACAGGCCCTAAACATAGAGAGTGCGTAGTAAATGTTTGTGAAATCATTTATTGCTCAGAAAGGAAGGCAGGAAGGAAACTCTTAGCCAAATAACATATTATTCTAAACTTAGCGAGTGAAAATTTTATTTCTATTTTTGAAACCACACCTACACTTAATCATCCCCATGATTTACTAAGTACTCTCTAAGCATGTAGCTCTCACTGAGGAGTATTTCTTATTCCAGAAATCTAGGAAGGCTTATTCACTACAGTGTAATAGACGATGAGGAATTCTCCCAATGAAGTCCAGGACCTAACCTCTGACCCACTCTATGGCCACTCACAAATGTTAGCAGTAAATGTTCTTCTAGTCCTGTTTCCTCAGCTGAAAAGTGTATCTTTCCTTCTTTTCCCTCTTAAAAGATCTCTTCTGTGAAGTTGAAAATACCTTGAAAAATAGTTTCCTTATGCCTTTACCTAAAAAATCTTAATGTAAAGAGGAAAATCTGTGTGGTCTTTCAATAGAAATCTGGAACTATGTACACAAGCTCCTGCTATTTTAAGATCACAAGAAATAGCTAGCCTGGGAAAATGAAAGAGAGGTGAACCATTTCTAACATCTTAACAGCCACTTCAAGCAACTACTTGTTCTGCAAATACCACAGGCCCCTTGGGAATTTTTAGATTTGGTTGATAACTTGAACTCTGGCAATTTGCCTTGCAACAGAACTGCTCTATTTGAAATGGGCATTAGCAGCAGAAAACTATGTAACCTTATCTTTGTAAAAGGTAAAGGTCTTTGTATTTTTTATGGAATTCAAACTAATTCACATTTCAAAAATGAAGTAAGGTAACATTTACAATAGATCCAGGCAGACATATGTGCCATCATTTCTACAACTCAGCTACCTGTTTGGAGTGTGCAGCAGACAGTATGAAAAGCTAGCCACCAGCACTGTCTCCCATCCCTGCCCACATCTGTCTCGCCTCCTACCAAGAGGGGGAGTCTATTTCCTCTCCCCTTGAATCTCAGCTATCCTTGTGATTTGCAACAACCAACAACACACTGCTACAGAAAAGAGGCTGTGCCAGTTTTGGGCCTAGGCTGAAAGAGATCTGGCAGCTTCCACTTTTGCTTTCTTAGAGCTCTGAGCTGACTCTTCTGTCGGAATAAGAAGCCCATGGAAAGAGAGGCCCGGCAAAAGACGACCACATGAGAGAGGCCACAGGAGCACTTAGACACCCCACTCTAAAGCCAGTATCAAGGCTCCAGGCATGTGAGAGAGACCATCTCGGATCCTCCTCCGATCCTGGTAGAGTCCAGCAGACACCATGTGCAGCAAAGACAAACCATTCCAACTGAGCCCTGCCCAACTGCAGATACACAGAATGATGAGGTTAGGGACCAGAGTAAGAAGGGAGGGTCAGCACTGGGGAGGTGGGTGGTTATGGGGTGTGCTTACGAAAGAGCAACCTGTGATACCTTTAGTGTTAGTTCTGTTTGCTACCGTGACTGTGGTGGTGGATACAAATGTAGACAGGCGATAAAACTGTACACACCTTTACATACACACATGTGCATACACATGAGTGCAAGTAACTGGGGAAATCTGGAAAAAAAAAAATCAGTGGATTGTATCAATGCCAATGTCCTGGTTGCATTATAATTTTGCAAAATGTTAGTATTGGGAGAAACTGGGCAAGGGTACATGAAATCTCTGTGTATTTTTTCTTTTACAACTGTCTGTGAATCTATGATCATTTCAATAAAAATTTCAATTAAAAATGGTTAATGAGCTTCAAATCAGTAACAAGAAATAAAAAAAAAGGTTACTCTAAGCTACTAGGTTTTGAAGTAGTCTGTTATACAGTAATACATAAATGAGAGAGAGCAAATAATATTTTAATATAACTTATTAGCTCAGCTCTGTAAGAAAAGACTAACTGGATGTATATCTGATGTTAACAAGTGCTGTACTATTAGTGTGGTGCATTATTTCTGCCTAGTTTATTTGAATTTGACCAAACAGTTCTAAATTACACTCAGTAATTATCCCTTCAATTGGCTAGAGAGAAATGGGAAGTGACAAAAGCAAGTCAATGAAAAGGGTTAATGCCGTCAGACATACTTTTCCCACATTTTAACAACTGAGATTGGAGTGCATTTTATAATTGGCAGCATTTTTTTCTCAGAAGTACAAAAATAATGTTAAATTGACAGGCTTCGATTAGCTGAGATACATGATATTAAAATCTGAGGGGTTTTTTAGTCCAAATATGTATTTAGTTGTATTTCAAAACATGAAAGATTTTTAAATTTCTACAGTGGATTTCTATATAATTGCTGAAAGTGAGAATCAGCACTATTTTTGTAGTTACTCTTTATAGTTATACAGCAACCTTCCATTTATTATCTGGAGGGAAGTGATTCCTACAAGTTAATAGGTTAAACGGTCACAATTTAGTAAGCAATTTAAAAACCCTACCTATAAAGGAAAAAGCAAAAAACTTTACAATATAGCAGAGACTGCAAGCTTCTTTCCAACATTTATTCTTCCCCTCCTTTTTGGAAACAGAATCCTGATTTCAAAAATAATGCATTTCCCAACCTTTCTTGCATACATGTAGCAGTGTGACTACCACCTAAATCCTGACAATATCAAGGCAGCAGAACAGAAGCGCTGTATGGGACTTACAGGAAGTCGGCCCTTGTTCTCCCCACTCTTCTGCCTGGACTACAGAAATGATAGATGAAGCTGACCCAGCCACCTTGACCCATGGGGGAACACACTAAGGATGGCGTTTAGCAGGTTAGGAGGAGCCTGGATCCCTAATGACAATAAAGCACCGTACCAGTTTGCCCACTTCTAGCCACACCTTTTATTAGAGAAATGAACTACTCTGTTTAAGCCACTGTTTTTTGTCTTGTTCTTGAGACAAGGTCTTGCTTTCTTGCCCAAGCTGGAGTGCAGTGGCAAGATCATAGCTCACTGCCACCCCGAACTCCTGGTGATCCTACTGCCCCAGTCTCCTGAGTAGCTGAGACTACAGGTGCCCACTACCACGTGCAGCTATTTTCTTTTCTTTCTTTTTTTTTCGGTAGAGATGAAATTTCGCTATGTTGCCCGGGCTGGTCTCACAATCTTGGCCTCAACAGCTCCTTCTACCTCAGCCTCCCAAAGTGCTGGGATTATAGGCATGAGCCAACATGGCCACCCTAAACCACTGTTATCCTGAGTTTTTCTCATTACACAGTTAAACCTAATCCTAACTAATACATATGGTTTACAACAGTGTTATCCAAAATGTATTCCATGGAATATTAGTTTTTCAAAATATACTCTTCTTGGGGAAAAGAGTTCCATAGTTAAATTAGTAGGGGCAACACCATCCTATCTACTGAAATCTAGCTTTCTCAAAGTCTACAAGATCACTTTCCCTACCACCATTTGAAACTCTCAAAAAGACAAAAACAAACTTAATTCTTTCTAGAGGTGTTGCACACAATGTTCTGAAATGTTCCTTAAGTTATCTAGATTAGCAGTTCCCAACCCCCAGGCCTTGGACAGGTACCTTTTCCCTGCAGACAGATCCGTCCTATTAGGAACTGGACTGCACAGCAGGTGAGCAAAGCTTAACCTGTGTTTAAAGCCGTTCCCCATCACTTGCATCACCACATAAGCTCCACCTCCAATCAGATCAGTGGGGGTAGCACTAGATACTCATAGCAGCACAAACCCTACTGGAAACTGCGCATGCGACAGATCTAGGTTGTGTGCTCCTTATGAGAATCTAATGCCTGATGATCTGAGGTGGTGATGCTAGCACTGGGGAGCAGCTGCAAACACAGATTATCATCAGCAGAGAGGTCTGACTGCATGATAAATGTAATGTGCTTGAATCATCCCCAAACCAACCTTCCATCAGTCCATGGAAAAACTCTGACTTGGATTGTAACCATCCCAAGCCGCAACCAAAGATAAGCACACAACCAAACTAAGGCAAATCAATCAGGGTTAATGAGATTTGATTTGGGGACTTTTGTTTAAGCTATCAGTGAACTCTGTCCTAGTTGGAGTGAAGGATCAAGTCTTGGCTGAAGCCAGTGTTACCTGGACCTTTCAGAATAATCAAAGAGCAAATGTGAAATCAAAATTAGGGGTATTACCAACATATATAGCTATCATGCCAAGATAGTGGGCAGACTAAAAAAACCCAATAAGGCTAGGTGCGGTGGCTCATGCCTGTAATCCCAGCACTCTGGGAGGATGAGGTGGGTGGATCGCTCAAGGTCAGGAGTTCGAAACCAGCCTGAGCAAGAGTGAGACCCTGTTTCTACTAAAAAAAAAAAAAAACTAGAAAGAAATTAATTGGCCAACTGAAAACATATAGAAAAAATTAGCCAGGCATGGTGGCGCATGCCTATAGTCCCAGCTACTCGGGAAGCTGAGGTAGAAGGATTGCTTGAGCCCAGGAGTTTGAGGTTGCTGTGAGCTGACACCACAGCACTCTAGCCCGAGCAACAGACTATGTCTCAAAAAAAAAAAAAAAATTCAGTATGTATTGACACATTCTATTCACTTGACTAGTTAAACTATATCATTTAAGAAACAATAACAGACTATAAAACGGTACAGTTGCTTTGGAAAATAGTCTGGCAGTTCCTCAAAATGTTAAACATAGTCACCATATGACCCAGCAATTCTACTCCTAGTTGTATAGTCAAGAGAACTAAAAACATATGTACACACAAACACGAATATATACACAAATGTTCAAAGCAGTATTCATGATGACTCAAAGGTGCAAACAACCCAAATGTCTACCACTAAGGAAGAAATAACAAACTGTCTATGCAATGGAATATTTAAAACATGGATGCACCTTAAAAGCAGTAAGCTATGTGAAAAAAGTCAGACACAAAAGGTTGCATATCGCATGATTCTATTTATATGAAATGTCCAGAATAGGCCAATCAATAGAAACAGAAAGTAGATTAATGGTTGCTTACAGCTGAGATACGGGAATAGGGGAAGGAGAGTGACTGTTGGTGCACATAGGTTTCTCTTTGGGGGAATGAAAATTAGACAGTGATAGTTGTTGCACAACTAAAAACCACAGTACTGTATACTACGAAAGGGTGAATTTTAAGGCCTGTAAAAAGCTATTTAAAAAAATAGATAAAAGCTTTAAACTATTAAAATCTTTATTATTCACTGGTTTTTCTTTGTCAGTGCAATTTTAAGTGAAAGGAATAGTTTATATGAAAAACGTTTTATCATCTCCCCATTCCAACTCAGTTTTCCATTATTATACAGATTCCTGAAACCTTCGTATTATGGAAGTATAAGAAATAAAAGGCCAAGTTGCATGTTTTTCCCAAAAGAGTAAAAAGAGAAACAGCCTCGGTTCATTCATGTGAATTAGGTTAAATTACTTGACTGTGTAAATCAGAAGTCCTGGAATATGAAACAAAATGTATTAATTGGGCAAGTCCCAGCCTGTGCTTTATACAATTAGCCCAATGTTACAAAAACAAGTATCCCTTGTAATCCAAATCTATTCAGTTTCTGAGTTTGGAAAGTGAAAGGTCAGAAACAGAGTGATAACTGAATTTTCCTTTTGCTCAGAGAGGCTCAATATCTGACAAGCTAGCAATTACAACTTCTTTCTTCAAAGCAAAATAAGCATCAATATAGTGCAGCTCGCTGCTTTTACCACTAATCAATAGCCTGAATCACAGAATTACTGGCTTATACACTTAAATGTGCACCAGTAGTACTATTAGGCATTTCAGGCAAAATTTGACACTAAATAATTATTACATCCAAAGCTTCTATCATGCCCCAGTACTTCCGTACTCTCTAGAGAGTAAATTTGAGCATCTGCAGGCCGAATTAATTTTGATCACCAATACAGACCATCTCCACACAGCAGTCCAGATAGAAAATAAAGCACACCTAAAAACTGTGAGGACAAGAAGAACAGAAAGGCTTTTTTCTTTTATAATTTTTGAAAATATAGGCTAGAATTACACACAGAAAGTTGATACTTTTTAAGTAAAGTCCCCTGATGGTCAACTTGATTGATAAAATAATGCCAACAAATATCACAAAGTTAAAGACATCTACAAATATCAGAAACTCTTATTCCTCAACCAAAGATTATGGCTGAACATCATACTATACACTAAGAGGCTACAGGTAGCGGGGAGATGAGCTTACTGACAGCTTATAAAATGCTCCTATAAAAATGGTCCTTAAGAAATTATTTTTCAAAAATAGCGGAAAGGGAAAAACACAGTATCTTAGTCTTGTTGGGTTCCTATAACAAAATACCTTAGACTGGGTAATTATAAACAATGGAAATTATTTCTTAGTTCTAGAGATTGGAAAGTCCAAGATCAAGGCACCAGCAGATTCTGTATCTGGAGAGGACTCACTCTCTGCCTCACAGTTGGTGCCTTTGCAGCCCATCACATGGCAGAAAGGGCTAATGTGCTCCGCAGGGCTTCTTTTATAAGGGCACTAATCCCATTCACAGGGGCTCCACCCTCTCTTACCAAAAGGCCCATCTCTCAATACTGCCACATTGGGGATTAGATTTCAACATACACATGGAGGGTTGAGTGAAGAGGCACATTCAGACAACAGCACACAATACTGAAGACAGAATCCTTAACAAACATCCATAGCTAATGGAAAAAATGCCAAGACGGCACTTTTTGAAATGCAAAAGAAAAGGACCTGTCGATTATTGATTTGGAAACTACAGGAGGCAGTACACACAAAAACTTCAACTGCGCATTTTGCACTATTTCTAGCTTGAAATATATTAAATTACACCTCAAACCAGTAGAGTGAGTTACTTAGCATCATCCCCAGGAACGCAGTTACATGAAGGACCTCTGTGACTATATTCTATTCAGTAACATTCACCAGCATCCTAATTCAAGTCACTAACAACGCTGTCCTGAACTACTGCATTGGCCTCCTAACTGGTCTCACTTCTATTCTGCTTCCCACAAAACACGAGCAACCAATTCTTTATGCCTAAACTGCACTGTCACACCTCTGTTTAAAATCCTCCAATGGGCCACAATGGCTCATGCCTATAATCCTAGTATTCTGGGAGGCTAAGGCAGGAGGATCGTGTGAGCTCAGGAGTTGGAAGTTGCAGTAAGCTATGATGATGCCACTGCACTCCACCCAGTGCGACAGAGCGAGACTCTTTCTCAAAACAAAAATCCTCAATGGCCTCCCAGCACACTGATAAAACCCCAGCTCCTATCTGACCTCAATCTTACCTTCATTCCCTGACTCCCCCCACTCCACACCGCAGCAGGCCCTGTGCCATCTCAACACAAACAGTATGTCAGTTTCACTTACCTTCTTTCTGTTTTTGAACACCCGGCTCATCTCCACTTCAGGACTATGCCCTCTGCTTAGAATATACTTCCTATGATCTTTGTATGGCTGGCTCTATCTTGTTATTCAAACGGCTGCTTAAATGTCACCTCAGACAGGCATTTCCTGCCTACCCAATTTCAGAGCCACTCCAATTACTATTTTAATTATGCTATTTTAATTCTCTGCTTAGAATTCATTATTGATATTTTTCTTAAGGTAAGCTTCATGACGACAGGGGCCTTAATGCCTTGTCTGCTGCTGTATCCTCAGCACCTAGTCCTAGAACTATGCCTGACACATAAAAGCTCAATAAATATTTTAAATGACTGAATAACTGAAAAGTAAGACACTCGAGGGTATTGATAAAATAATTTTCTAACTTCATAAATTCATTTCAAACATGCACAGTAACAACATATTTTCTTATCATGTCACTTAATTTTATCAAAGATACATGTTGAGCTCTTCAAATAGATTAACTATATTAAAAACAAAGATATTTTGCTATTTTAAACTGATGAAAACAAACCTACAGTGTCTGATTTACTTACATAGCTGCTAGCTATTTCCACTTAAAATAGTTGTCTTAGAATTCTAAAGTCTGAACATGTTTTATTCTATAAAAGCTATGGAGAGTTAAAATAGTAAGCTAGGGATGTTTTGCTTATTTAGTATATGTTACTTAAGACTGGAAAGAGAAGTCTCAAAATTGGAGTTTTCAGAACTTGCAACAAATTAAATAAAACTTCCTAAGAATACAATAACAAAGCTCTCAAGAAAAATAACCAATTTCTTCTTAAATAAAAAAACAGGTTGGAAAAAGCTGGCAAAATGGAACGGAAGTAATAGAATTTTGAGCATTTAGTTGAGCCATTTATAAAGTTTCTAAACTGGTTTCACAGAAATTCGTGGAAGAGATTCTGTATTTTTATCTGCCAGATAGAGGGTAGGAATAGAAAACCCAATAGAGTTCATGGGGGTGGAAGTGTGGAGGCTTCTTTCAGGCCCTCATCTGGGTATTTATATTGTGACAGCAAACTCTGTAGTTAAGCTTGGGCAGTAATTAAGTAGTGTGTTTATTAGAACTTAATCTCAATGGACTTTTCTAAGATTTTCCCTCAGGCTCAGGAAGAAGTAAAATAAGATTCTGACTTATAAACACAAATAAATGAAATTTTATGGTACTGAATATTTACACTGATAGCCTCAAGCTTCATTATGCACAGAACCAAACACAAGGAAAAAAGAAAAGGGAGATTCAAACGAATACAACCTAAAGGAAAGGAAGACGTAACACGGATACACTGATTTCTACAATAACTAGAGAGAAAGACAAAAAGCAAGAAGAAAACAAAAAAAGGCCCAGACGTGGTGGCTTACACCTACAATCCTAGCACTCTGGAGGCCAAGGCGAGAGGCTTGCTTGAGCTCAGGAGTTCGAGACCAGCCAGCCTAAGCAAAAGCAAGGCCCCTTTCTCTACTAAAAATAGAAAAATCAGCCGAGTCTCATGGCACACGCCTGTAGTCCCAGCTACTCGGGAGGCTGAGGCAGGAGGATCACTTGAGCCCAGGAGTTTAAGGTTGCTGTGAGCAATGATGATGCCACTGCATTCTAGCCAGGGAGACAGAGTGAGATTCTATCAAGAGAAAAGAAGAGGGGAGAGGGGAGAGAAATGAAGAGGTGAGAGGGAAGGAGAGGAGAGGAGGGGAGGGGAGGGGAGATGAGGGGAGGGGAGTGGAGCGGAGATGCGAGGAGAGACGAGGAGAGACGAGAAGAGATGACGAGATAAGAGCAGACCAGAAAATAACAAAGAAGAGAAAAAAAAAAAATACAACAA
>CAUYRT010069620.1:0-10751 GCA_963574885.1 Lepilemur ruficaudatus
AGAGTCTCACTCTGTTGCCCCAGCTAGAGTGCCGTGGCATCAGCCTAGCTCACAGCAACCTCAAACTCCTGGGCTCAAGCGATCCTTCTGCCTCAGCCTCCCGAGCAGTTGGGACTACAGGCATGCGCCACCATGCCCGGCTAATTTTTTCTATATAATTTAAATTGGACAATTAATTTCTTTCTATTTATAGTAGAGACGGGATCTCGCTCTTGCTCAGGTTGGTTTTGAACTCCTGACCTTGGGCGATCCTCCCGTTTCGGCCTCCCAGAGTGCTAGGATTACAGGCATGAGCCACCGCGCCCGGCCCACACCACCCTGAATACACCCAATCTCATCTTTTCACTTTTTAAATGGTGACTTTTAGTGAAAGAATTTCTTAGTTGTAATTAAGACCAATTACTGTGAATTGTAATGACCAATTTATCAATCTTTAAAAATTTTTTTTTTGTGTATGTCATATTTATAAATCATTGTCTATCCGTATAAATGGACATTTAAAAAACACAGAGATTATCCAACTGGCCAGTTACAATTTTTGCATATATGCCACATAAAGGAATAAAATATTAACGCATGCAAAAATGTGAATGAGTCTTAAAAGCACTATGCTCAGGTAAAGAAAGCAGCCACAAAAGACTACAAACTAGGTGATTTCCTTTATATGTAACTCTAGAAAAGGAAAAGCTAGCACTTTAAAACACAGATCAGCGCTTTCCAGGTATCAGGGCATGGAGGAGGGGATTGAATTCAAAGAGCAATGTGGGAACTTTTTGGGCTGATGAGGATGTTCTGTAGCATGTTGCAGTGTAGGCTTCATGACTTTACACATTAGTCAAAACTTTGAACCATTCATTTAAAATTGGTGCATTTATTTTAAAGCTCCAAAAATGGTAGATTATAGAAAATTATAAAGTTCATGCTCAACTGTCCTTAATGCTAAATATTCTTTGGTGAGTATTGGTTTTGAGTATTTTTTTAACATCACATTTAAATCAGAGTAAATATTAATATCATACATAGAATAAATATCACTATAGCCAACAATAAACTTAAGAGATGAGAAAGTTAAGGTTTTCCAGGATCACACAGCTAATATGTGGCAAAATGTGAATTTAAAACTGGATCTAGCTGATGCAAAGAACCTAAGTCATTTACTAAACTATATTGATTACTAGGTGATTTTTGCAAATAGGATGCTTTATATCTCGATGGGTAAAATTTTAATATCATTCTATTTGCAAAACTCAACTATTAGTCAAAATGGTATAGAAAAATGTCTTGGGTCCCCTCTTATCAAACAGTAAAGATTGTAGGATTTTAGGTCTGTTAGGAAAGAGGATGTTGGGGAGATATCTATCTACTTATTGGAGTCCATGAAGTTTGTTATTCAGATGGGCTGTTTTGATTTGTATTTTAAGATATGTTAGGGCTCTGTAGTGTGAATGTACCAAATTTTAATCAATACTTAGTTGATTTTAAAAAAAGGCCATTAACACTTTTCAACCCAAAATAGCTAACCTTCTAAAAGTTCAAATGTTCATATAATCAGTTCCTTATCTCCTAAACCTTAATGTCTATAAACATGCATGCTCAATTTACAATTACAGCAGGGCCACCTGGTCAGTTGCAATCTCATCAGTGGTGCTGCTGCAGAACTGGGGATGGATGTATCTTTTGAAAATTATAAAAACACATTTAAAATTGGCATTAAACTTTTTTTCTTACTTTTAAAAGCTGTTACCATATTAAAGTGAAAATGTGTGAATGGCAGGTTAGGTCTCTATTTTTAAGTTTTTCTCTGTTCCCTGAGTGAAATACAATATTTCTGATTCTTTTTTTAAATAACTAAAAAGGAGCTGCCTAAGTTTCTTCTGTGTTTCAGGGGAAAGGTTTAACTTTTCTGAATAACAAGAATTTCAAGTATTAGTCTAGAACAATTTTTTTAATTCCCTAGTTACACAAACTGTTTTAAAATAGAGTTATAAATAAAAGGTTTGTTATTATAGGAACAAAACCAGTGTATTGTGTTTGTGCTAATATCTGGACTTTCTCTATTTGCTAAATAAATTAAAGAGTAATATCAGAATTATACATTTCAAATCTTTATCATACAGCATTTATTGAGTGCTTCTCGGAATTCCATTGTGATGGTTAATTTTATGTGTCAACTTGGTTAGGATACGGTACTCAGTTGTTTGGTCAAGTACCAGTCTAGATGTTGCTGTGAAGATACTTTTTAAGATATGATTAACATGTAAATCAGTAGACTTTAAGTAAAGCAGATAATTCTCCATAATGTGGGTGAGTTTCCTACAATCAGTTGAAGACCTTAAGAGTGAAAACAGGTTTCCTAAAAAAGGAATTTTCCTTAAGACTGAAATGTAGAAATCCTCCTTGTGTTCCTAGCCTGCTGCCCTGTGGAATTTGGACTCAAGATTGCAATATCAACTCTTACCTGAATTTCAGCCTTTTGGCCTGCTCTCCAGATTTCAGACTTGCCAGGCACAATCACATGAGCCAATTCCTTAAATTAAATCAATCTTTAGCAACTCTCTGTTTCTCTTTCTATCTCTGTCTCTATGTCTCTCTTTGAGTGTGTGTGTACATACATACACAAAATATGTATTTTATATATATTTTGTGTATATATGTACATAAATACATATCCGATTGATTTTGTTTCTCTGGAGAACCCTAACTGATAAACTCACCTTGGCATGATCTTCTTCAGATCAATTTCAAGTCTTTTTTTTAGCATATGTGTGTCCTCAGATCCCATGTTTCATCATGAAGGACATGAGGAAGCTTTCTAGAACTGGTTGTATCACTAAATGTTAGGTAACTCAATTTGGGATGCAAGCTTTCTGGCTTGCATTATTTAGGTGGTGGAACACATCTTAGGGTTAAAGAAAGCTGTGATTAGAGGTGGCTCATATCATGAGAACAGCTGATTTTCTCAGAACTCTGTAATAATGGTAAAGGAAAATCTTTTCAATTAATTGACCCAAAATATGCCAGGTGAAGTCCTTGTCACCTGAAGAACCATGTCTTTATTTCTTCCAAAAAACATAGGGTACAAGTGTGTAAGCATCCCCATTTTATGGGTGTTACTTGACAAATGTCACATGCTGGTTGGTGGTAGAGTACAGGAGAGAACATGCAGATTTACCTGCCCCTAAAACAACACAGTATCTCAACCATTACAAAAATGCTCAATTGTAATGATAGTTGAAAAGACACACTGTGTTATGTTGACATAGTGTGAGTCTACAGGGAAATATAGCCGTATCAAAGAAAATCCTAACTTAAATATAGGACTGTAACTTTTGTGTTTCTTTATCTCTGGTGAAAAACATATAAGCTCAGGTTTTTAAAGGAAAGCAGACTAGTGGTACTAATGAAAATCAGGCTGTGTGCCTAAAAGGAAATGAAGATACTTTGATTTTTTATTATTAATTTAGTATTTTAATGAGATGTTTATGAAGAAATTTTTAACTTTATTAAAATTTGTTTTTACAAGTCAAATTATAATTAAATTAAATAAGAGACGCAGGCCAAAATTCTGGCACCTGATCAATCCTTTTTTAAACCCTTGAAAGATTAAACTATGCACATAAATTAAATACCATTTAAATACTGTGCTTGTACTAACTACACCAATGCATTCATTTTTTCTCTAATTAGATTAGTGTCATCTTTAAATGGTCCATTTATCAAAATGAACTAGCCACGTTGTCAATTATTTGTCTATTTTACTTTATATATGAAATTAACATGTCATTTTAAGCATGGATTGCAGTTCTAGAAAGCACAAGTAGAACAATCTTGGAAATTAATAATTTCAAAAACAGCAACTTGTGTTGCATTCCTGGTCTGAAACCAGGAATTCCACTTCCTTCCAAGCACGTGCCATTTGTTCATTCATTCAATATACAACTCAAATCAAAAATTTTTTAAAAAGGAAATCTGTTTTTGAACTGTCTGGAAGAATTTCTGTTTCTAATTCTTGATTATTTGTCATGAGATGAAAAGTCATCCATTTTCCAGTATCAAAAAAAGATCAGCCTCATGATCATGCAGAAAGACACAGACTGTATTTCTACACAGCTTTGTTTTTACTGGTTTTATGAGTATACAATATGCAAGATTCCACAAACAAGCAACAGATAATGCTTCGAGTGTGATCATAACTCCATGTTTGTGCTTCTATCACACTTAACTAGAGATACGGTGTCTTTCTGACATTGCAGTGCATTTGCAAATTTATGAGAAATTATATATACCTCATGTATTCAAAATCATATTCACATAAGCATGTTTTTGTACCTTTTGACATCTTGGTTGTCTGCATCTAAATTTTCACATTTGGTCTATTGCCAAACTATTGCTTCTATCAAAGACCACTCACCAATCCTAGCTAACATCAATCCTTTGTGAAGATTTCAGTCTTTCTACCTGTGTGATACAAGGCATTAATTAATTCATCATTGCTCATTATATCAATTTGCAATAATACCTAACAATTAAAGGCAATCATTTAGTATTCAATGCACATGATGAGCCCAGAAAAAAAAGTGAAAAAGTTATCTAAGAAGTGAGAAAAAAAAACTAAGAAACGTTATAACTTCATCTCTAAGAGTAACCTATTTTGGAATTATACACAAAATTAATTAGCCTGTTTCTCTCATCTTATTCTTTCTCTCTTTCACTCTTTCTTGTAAAGGGGTCACTTAGTCATCATTCCTCCTGTTTCCATGTGGCCTCTTTCCACATCCCTTTTCCCCTCATTTTCTAAAAAGGACACTGAGACATTCGACTAGAGAATTGAGAAAACCTACTGGGATGCTAGACTCGGCAGCCCCTATCAGGGGACCAGCCTGTTCAAGAGATGTAACGTCTGATCTGCTCTCTGCTCTACCATATGGGGCTTGTCCTTGATGGTAAGGCATGTGGCTGAAAGCTGTGCTGGCTAGCCTACTGTGCCAGATCTAACCCTATGCTCTCCACTAAGCATTAACTATTAACGATAAAAAAGGTAATACTGCATTTTGATCTCCATCTCTGTGATTCATATGTCTATACCCCAATCAATTCCAAATGCAAGAGGAGAAAGACGATTTGTTTACTCTCCCCCAAGTCTCAATACTCCCCTCTTGCATTCTTCCACTACTTCCACAAACGTGAATGTCTGCTCTAGCTTATTACCAATCCTGCTCTCCTCCTTCTATCTTTCATTCCCTAATCTTTTTCTTAGCATGAAACCTCTTAAAGTCCATTCTGTATTTGTTCTTTCAGTGGCTCCCCTCTTTTACTCCTCTAACTTCATTGAAACTTCTTTTGGAAAAGTCTTCAAAGTAACCCACATTCAGTACCTATTTACTAGTTATCATCTTCCTAAATAAAAGCAGTTTGGCTCAGCTATAGCCTTCCTGATGGTCAGAATGAAAAGGCAATGTGTCCAGTAATACAAGGGTGCTGGTTCTGACTATTGTCCAAAGTCAGTTTTCTTATACAGAGAGTTCTGATGATGTGGAGGGGCATATCTTCACTTAAGCAAATGGACTAACTCCTTGTAGAGTCTTTTGATAAAGATAAGGAAAATGCAGTCAGTAAAGGAGATTCTTCAAGTGTAGATACTTCTCTGGTGTAAGTAAGAACTTAGAACATTGAAAGAAGTGGATGGAATGAGTGTTATCCAAGTAACCATTCAGTAAGTCCCTCACTCTCAGGTTTTTGAGATGTTCCTCTATGAAATAACCAGAATTATCAGCAGTCTGTGCCTCTGAATGAAGGTACATGAGCATGCTTTACACATTCAAAAATCCATATTTCTATTCCTGGATTCCATTCCAAATGTCCAGAGATTTCTGTTTTATTCCTCTAGCACTCACACTTGGAAAAGTTTAAAAGAGAACTTTTACCTGTCCTCCTGTTCTAAAACAGTTTCTCTTAACTTCTTTATCTTTTTTGGGGTCCAGGAGATTTAATATTTTAGTTACTGTCTCTCTTTATTCATCTTTTTCACATAGGCATATACTTGCTTCACACCTACAGATGTGATGGTTTTGAGAAGGCAGAGATTGAATTTAAAGCTGAGAAAAAGCTTTCAAAGATGGCTAAGAAAGATGATGATAATATTGGTAGGTATGGGTCCTAGCGAGAGCAGGGTGGACCAAGTTAAAAGATTCTAGCAGGGGATAGTTTGGAGCAGCTGCTCTAGCTGAAATGAAGAAATATTTCTGTGTTTCTGGGGTGATTTTCCGAGGGTTGATATTTCTGAGTCTACTTCTATCATAAATAGGTAAATATGAGCTTGTGAACATAGGGGGAAAAAGCCAGTTGTCTTTATGCCAACTATAAGCTAGAGGGACAAAAAAGAGGCCTGGGTTTCATGTATTGTACAGTTCACCAGTTCCGTGGGATTGTAGGACCAAAACATATAAGTACAAGCCACATGAATTTGTCAGAATGTCCCTTTACGTGTCTCTTGGAAATGTTTAGTAAAGATGAGTGGTGAATTGAAGATTCATGGCTATAACCCTATGTTTTTCTATCAGAGACATAACTAAAACCAAAAGTAAAACTATACCTTTTTTAGAAATTAAAAAGTAGACTTATATACCATTCTTCTTAATTTTAAGTTTAACATCATGGATATCATATGTCACCTCTGCCTTCATAAAACTACAGCAATGCCATCTGGATGGATCTCACAGAAACTCACTAGTAACCCATTGTCGAATTGCCACACACACACAAAAGTCTCCACTGGAAATGGATCTAGTTGTCTAACTCGTTTATTTAAAAGAATCAAACAAAACCAAGTACATAATAACTTTATATTTCCAAAGTATCAGAGCAATCAAACTATCTTTTAAGATTATTTGAATTATTGACTGAAGTTGTTGGTCTTTCAAAGTAAAGACCAACCAAAATATTGGCTTTGTGGGTTTTTTTTATACTCTAAAAAAGCAATAATATAGGGCATTATATCTTCTAAAATGAAACATGACTATGCTGGAGTTTTAAACAGAACTGAATTTTGTGTTCCTTTTCACATTTCAGTGTTTATTTTGATTTTAAAATAAATGTACCATCTCTAGAAGCTGATGAAGTCAAAAGAGAAAGTTCAATGACTAAAGGCAAAGCAAATGTATTCATTAGAGATTATGATATTGCTATAGGGAAAAGTTTAAAATTCGTATTTCAGTTTATTTCAACTGGGAAAAGAGTAATGAGTGCCTTTTTCTGGATTACTTACTCCCACAAAATTTCAAGGAAAACAATAATAATTATTTCAATCAACATGATTTTGATCCAACTTCTTTTAGTCAACTTTATTAATGTATTTCAAAAAAAAAAAAAGAAAATAAACTATTGACCAATTCTTGGAAAATTAATGAGTCTGTTGACAACAATTGATTTCAAAACAATTTCAATTCACTCACCAGTCAAATGACAGGAATTAATTCACATAACCTCGGTATTTGAGAATTTGGGAAAAGGTTTGGAAAATTTGATTGAACTTTTCCATTTCCTTTACCCTTTGCTTATTCGTTAAAGTACTGAATTTTTTTTTTTTTGTGTGGATGCCAAATTCTTGGGAAAATATTCAGTTTTTATTACACATGCACATGATTTTAAATCAATTTGAGCCCTCTAGGGATTACTATATTTATAAATAAAAAATAAAATCAATGTTGCAGCTCACTCTTTATTTCCATGATGTGTACAATTTTTTTTTTCTGGGATAGAATTAACAATTCACCCATGCTTCCCTTATGTAACTGTCATTTTATTGAAGTGATGACTCAGACAGTTCTCTTTTTATGTGGTGAAGTTTAATTCTGCTTGATAAGAGTTTCTTTGCAAAGGCTCATTTGAGGTTTTAAATGTTCTCATATAAATCACAACCTTTTATAAAAAAAATCTCTGCTAATCAATCAAAAAACACAAATCTAGATTAGCAATAATTTAAACTATTGAAATTGTAAGATTTAATTTTATATTATTTTAGTGATATTACTATATATTTTGTGGACTACGGACAAAACATTAAGGTTTTTGAGGGCTTAAAATTAATTTTTGAAGAGGATAATCCATTTTTGTCCCCTAGAACTCTTCTAGGACAAAGTGAAAATATGAATTTACATTCCTTGGAATTTTTAGGAATGTCAAAAATTACTGTCATTAGCTGTATGGTCTACCAGCTTCCCATATGTTAGTAAAATTGCTTTCATAGACACCAACACGTAGAAATAAGTTGTTTTATATAATTAAGAACACAGGCTCAAGAGTCATAATCTTGAGGGCTCCACCTGTCCTCATCACTTACTGGCTCTGTAACTTTAGGTAATTTAACTTCCCTGTGCTTCCTTTTTTCTCTATTTAAGAGATAGATCATTTTACAGATTAAATTAGATAATGCAAGTGCCCGGCATATGGTAAACACTGCTATGATTATTATCATTGTATCAAAAACTAACTGGAATTCTTAATATTTATCATTAAGTGAGAAACCAATTATTTAGCTGTGCCAACATATTAATAATATGAATAGCAATTTACTCATTTTGTCATTTTATAATAACTTCATAATAACACCTTCATAATAACTTCATAATAACCTTCATAACTCCAAGCCATAATAAATATTATCCATTAGACTCCTAACATCTTAGTGCATCAAAAATTAACTTTATGTCAAGAATATTAGAAATTTATAATCACAGACAAGCTATAGATATTCACTGAGCACTGCACACAATGTATCATGTTTTTAAAAGTTATTTTAATGTTGGTTAGTTATTTGAACACATCCTCTTGCAAAGCCATCAACTAGGCAGAACACATATATTTTTCAAATGTCTCTAAAAGTATTGAAAAGTAAATAGCCATAGAGGAACTATTGGGCCAAAAATTGTAGGGACAGCAGGAATCCAGATATGTGAGCAGGTACATAGAAATAAATCCACCTCCCCCCCCGCACCCCAGAGGGCATCAACAAGTCTAAGCAGATTTGGGCTTCACATTTGGCGGCCTGGAAGAAAGACGGGGACAAAGTTAAGGTCCTTGGTCCACCAAGGATATGTGAACATAGGAGATAAAGAAAGGTGGAAAACAGTCTCTGTGGATTTGCATTTGAGCCTGGCATGAGTGTTCCCAGTATCCTCAAACTATAAACTAGAATTGAAGAATTCTAAGACGGATAGCGTACCCAGAAGCAAAGCCATATTCTCTTGAGGAGGGCAACTTCATTCATCTAGTCCTTAAAGAGTCCCATAAATGTTCTTTGTTATTAATGCACATATCCTTCTAAAACAATTGAATATACAATAAAACAAAGCATCATGAGCAAGAAATAGCAGGAAAAGGAAAAACAGATCTACATATTTCAAATACTGTGATAACATAAAATAAAAATAGCTATTCTTACTCTTCTAAAGAAATAAAAAACTAGCTTTGAAATCTGAAAGAAATAAGAAATATAAAATGAAACATAGCAAACTTAGAAAAAAATCGGGCATCAGGCAGACGGGAGGGGGGAGGAGGGGATGGATATACACATACATAAGGAGTGCGATGCGCACCGTCTGGGGGATGGACATGCTTGAAGCTCTGACTTGGGGGGGAGGGGGAAAAGGCAAAATATGCAACTTAAACATTTGTACCCCCATAATATGCTGAAATAAATAAATAAATAAATAATCAAATAACCAATAGTAAAATCTCAATGGTTTGGCTGAACATCAGAATAGCACAACTGAAGAGATAATTAGTAATCTAGGATCTAGGAAATTATCCAAAATGGTGCACATGGAGCAGGAAAGATAGAAGATATGAAAAAAGGATTAAGAGATTTGGAGGTTGTTAGTAAGTTCCAGCATGTTTAATTGGTGTTCAAGAAGAGTAGAGGCCAAGCACAGTGGCAGCATGGTGGCTCATGCCTGTAATTCTAGCACTTCAGGAGGCCAAGAGGCAGGAGGATCACTTGAGGCCACTAGTTCAAGACCAACCTGAGCAAGAGCAACACACCATCTGTACCAAAAAATGGAAAAATTGGCCAGGCATGGTGATGTGCACCTGTAGTACCAGCTACTTGGGAGGCTGAGGCAGGAGGATCACTTGAGCCCAGGAGTTTGATGTTGCAGAAGGCTATGAAGATGCCACTGCACTCTAGTCCCAGGGAAAGAGCAAGAACCTCTCTCAGGGGGAAATAAAAAAGAGTAGGGAGAAGATGAAGCAGGGACAAAATTTGGAGAGATAACAGTAGAGAATTTTCCAGAAGTGATGAAATATACTTGTCTACAGATTCAAAAGCCCAGTAAACTATGAGCAGGATAAATGATAAAAAAAATTCATAGTGAACAGAAGAACATCAAATACCAAAAGGAAGATCTTCATAACAGCCAGAGATAAAGGGGAAGGTTTCTTTCAACTAAGTAACTATTAGACTGCCAGCTTATTTGTCAACAGCCACAATATAACCCAAAGAAAATTTCCAATCTAGAAATCATACTTTTCAAAATAAATTGCAAGAATAAAGATAAGAATAAGCCTGGAGAGAGAGAAAGAGAGACAGAGACAGAGAGAGAAAAAGAAAGAGAGAGAGAGAGAGAGAGAGAGATTAAGCAATTGGGGTAAATTCTTAAATAAGTGAATCTGGATCTGGGTAAATGGTATACAGATGATCTTTGTACTATTCTTAGTCTTGTAACTGAAATTATTTCCAAATAATTGCTTAAAGG
>CAUYRT010069621.1:0-18260 GCA_963574885.1 Lepilemur ruficaudatus
GTTTTCATTGAGCTTTGCTTCAAGCTCACCTAATTCTTCTTCTGCTTTTCTAACATCTTTTTGTAATTCAAGTCGAGACTTCCTTGTATCATAATAACCTCCAGTTAGAGCACCCCGATGACTGACTTGGTCACCTATAAAGAAAACATAAGAAAGGTAATAATTCCGTATAACAACTTCTTTATTCAATGATGAATTTACTTATATCAAAAAACTAAAGGCTTTAACTGCATAGTAAGAATTAAAAAGTTAAGTATTTTAAGTCACCCTGAAAAAATTTCTTTCCAATGCTAAAATTTGCAGCTTTAAAAATATGTATCTTCCAGGTAACCCTGAATATCTGCCAGAAAGCAAGGAAGTGCTGAAGACTAATGAGGATATGTCAAGAAGACACAGGACCTAGCCTGGAATTCCCACTGTCCATATTTGGGAAAACCTGAGCATCAAAAATAATGACAATGTGATAACACACTGAATTTTAAAAAGGAATCCATGAATCACAGTGACACTTTTTTAAAAAACAAAAGGAGAAGCCGGGCACGGTGGCTCACGTCTGTAATCCTAGCACTCTGGGAGGACGAGGCGGGCAGATCGCCCAAGGTCAGGAGTTTAAATCCAGCCTGAGCAAGAGCGAGACCCTGTCTCTACTATAAAATAGAAAGAAATTAATTAGCCAACTAAAAATATATAGAAAAAATTAGCCGGGCATGGTGGCTCATGCCTGTAGTCCTAGCTACCCGGGAGGGTGAGGCAAGAGGATCGCTTGAGCCTAGGAGTTTGAGGTTGCTGTGAGTTAGGCTGACACCATGGCACTCTAGCCCAGGCAGGAGAGTGAGACCCTGTCTCAAAAACAAACAAACAGCCAGGCGCGGTGGCTCACGCCTGTAATCCTAGCACTCTGGGAGGCCGAGGCGGGTGGATAGCTCAAGGTCAGGAGTTCAAGACCAGCCTGAGCAAGAGCGAGACCCCGTCTCTACTATAAAATAGAAAGAAATTAATTAGACAACTAAAAATATATGTAAAAAATTAGCCGGGCATGGTGGTGCATGCCTATAGTCCCAGCTACACGGGAGGCTGAGGCAGAAGGATTGCTTGAGCCCAGGAGTTTGAGGTTGCTGTGAGCTAGGCTGATGCCACAGCACTCTATAGCCCGGGCAACAGAGTGAGACTCTGTCTCAAAAAAAAAAAAAAAAAAAAAAAGGGGACAAGTTGGCCCCTTGAGAGAAAAGGCAAAGAAAAATTGACTTAACAGCACTTACCGGCTTTCTAGAAGCTTTTATTTAGTCAGATACTAGCAAATATCTTGTTTGGGTCTTTTGAATAAACTTAGGACATGAAAAAGTAAAGGAAAGAATCACTAAATCAGGTTTATATTTTTGAATGCAGTCAGGAGGAGACACACCATCTGCAACAATAACTGACAGGTATTGAATGCCTATTAAAAGAGCAACATTACAAATCAATGACATGATTTTGAATACCTCTGCTTGCTACAGGAAATTTATTGGAAAAAAGTGGGCATCAGCTGAAACTTTCTTGGTCAGTTTTAAGCGTTTCTGGCCAAATCAACAGCTCATACTCTTACCTCCAAAAGCTTGTCCACAGTCTAAGAAGGCAAACAACATAATTGTTTAAATTTGTGTATCTTTTTTTTATTGCAAATAGACAGGAGAGGTCTACCCAGAATACAGCAGTCAAATTGCTTTAAAAAAGACTATATCCTCTGAATGTCCTTCTGGCACCTTTGAAAGATTTTCAAGTCTTTAGTAACAACACACCAGATACCTGTTCAGCAATTTGGCTTTTTCTGGGAAATCAATAGAGAGAAAATGTAGAGATGAAGATAAGCTGGCTTTGGGAAGTTCCACTATTAGGAATCAGGATCATCAAAGAATGGATAAAGTTCTTACTTATTCTGAAACTTAGTTTGAAATCTTGAGCAAACCATAGGTTGGGGGCTATTTGTTCCTGATCTGCCCTCTTTTCCCCTGTTGGTATCTCTTAGAATGTCATCATACTAGGAGAGATTAATCAGGGTGCCCTGGACATGGGAGATACAGGCTTTTAAACCTCTGCAATCTTCTTGCCATGGTTTTCAACACTCTCATTCCGGGATGAAGACACTGACTGTCCTAACTTGTCTGTCTCAGCAACTTCTTCCCTTAAAAATCCCTCTCAAATTTCCAAAGCAGTCTAGATCAAACAAAAACAAGAAACCCAGCTTCCCTACTTAACCCCAGCTTCCTGAAAGGCAAAACAGACAACAAAAACCTATCTCTTAAATAGGTTCTCTTAAACCTATCTCTTTAAATAAATAAGTATTTGAAAACAACAGCCAATTAAATATATGAGTGGGTCTGCTTCAAAGGAGTAATCCCTGTATGTAGGTAGTGTGAGGAGGTGGACACCAAACGAGAAGCTATTCTTTCCCTCCACCAGCTAAGAAGCAGACACCCAAATTCCACAAGGACCTTCCCCAGCGTGCAAAGCTCTGTGGATCAGGCCTAAGGGCTCCCCTGACCTCGAGCCAACAGAATTATGTTGTCCCCTACAGCATGACCCATCCCTACAGACAGCTTCTTCCTCCCCAGCTGCTTAATCACCATCTACTTTACTAATCCTCACAACAAAGGCCCTCTAAACTTCAAATCATTAAATTTCCCTGGGGATTAGCTCAAGTCAAATTCTAAGCATCTGTGCCAAACACTCATTCAGCCCAGTGCCAAGCTCAGCTCTAGGAATTTCGTGATGAGGACAGGGGAAGGAAGTCAAAGCAATGTCCCCGATGTCAGCAAGCAAAGGCGAGTTTGTCTTTGCTCCGACCAAGTCAGATCATCCTGCTGTCACTCTAAGCCAGGTAAGGGGAGACAAACATGACCACACAAGAGTAAACTCTGTGTTTCTTACATTGCTAGCTGATATGCTCACTGGGGTCCTGTTTACTTTGTCAGCTATAGCCGTTTGTTTACATTGAAGTCTTCTGCTGACATTAATGTTATGTTTGTCATAAATGTTAGTCTTTGTTGGTTTAGAACAATAGTGTCCAGAATGGATGGAGTACATATACCCCAGCCTGTACACAAGTTGATCCACTGGAACTTCTGTTTATATTTATCTAACACTATAAAAATCAAGCTTTATTAATATTTAATATTGGTGATAGCAAATTATATCATCTGTAAATAAAATTATGTTTACTGGGGACACCTGCTCAAACATTTTTATTGATATAGCTTTTTATTAAAAAATTTGGCCAGAACACAGACCTAAGTGAGAGGGCTAAAACCATAAGACTTTTAGAGAAAATCATAGAGCACATCTTTGCAACCTTGATGTGGGCAAAGATTTCTTGGGCAGGATGCAAAAAGCAGAAATCATGAAAGAAAAAGTGATATATCAGAATTGATCAAAATAAAAAAATCTTCATTAAAGGTGTCATTAAAAAAGTGAAGATAAGCCACATGCTGGGAAAAATATTCATATGCACATATATTTTACAAAGGATTTATATCCAGAATGGTAAAAGAACTACAAATCAATAAGAAAAAGACAAATAGCCAATTAACAATTGGCAAAAGACTTGAACAAGCACTTCACTAAAGAAGATAGCCAAATACCCAATAAACATATGAAAGGTGCTCAATATAATTTTTCATCAGGGAAATACAATTTAAAATCACAGTAAAATATCACTATATATCTACCAGAATTCCTAAAATTAAAAAGACTGAAAATACTAAGTACTGGCAAGAATGTACAGCAGTTTGAATTCTCCATATTGCTGGCAGGAGTATAAAATTGTACATCACTTTGGAAATCTGTATACCTAATCTCAGATTCATCAATGCCACACCTAGGCATACCCAAGAGAAAGAAGTGCATGTGTCCACAAAAAGATTTGATTGTTCATAGCAGCTTTATTCATAACAGACAAAAACTAGGGACGACCCAAATGTCCATCAAAACAGATACATACACGAATGGCATACTATACAGCAATCAAAAAGAACACACTACTCATCCATGCAATAAAATGGGTGAATCTCAAAAAATATTATGTTGAGGGAATGAGACAAGACTAAAACAATACATACTGTATGATCCCTTTTCTATGACGGTCAAGAACAGACAAAATAATTTATGGTGATAACTCTGAATAGTGGTTAACTCCGGAGAGGATGCACTGACTGTAAAGGCATGTGAGTGTAATTTTCTGGGGGTGCTGGAAATGTTTTACATATCCATTTGGTTCCTGTTTACTTGAGAATATAAATATCTAAAATTCATTGAGATTTGTGCATGTTAAGATATGTAATTTATTCCCTAATTTAAGTAAGAATCAAAAGAATAAAGACCTCTAGACTATACAGCTTATATTTCTGAGACGGGGATAAATGCTTCTTAGGCATTATTTTCACATACTCATAGTTTTACTCAAGGCAAAACATTTCTCTTAAAGGTAAGCCTTTGCAATAGAGCTATAATCTATGAACTTGCCCATTGTTCCTCTCTGCTTTGAGACAGTATTCACCTACCCTGCTCCCCATAAGGTAGATGATTTCAGTGGAAAATTAAAATGAAGACCATTACTTCAGTTTCTTTACCTGTCAACTGGTAAAGGTGGAAAAAAAATTTTAATCTCCAACCAATTTCTATCTTGACACATCATAAAAATGGAATCAATCCTTCACCCAATGTTGGAGCCATCTTCTGCTACTCTTCTTGGCAATCTCACATATGTCTCTTTCTTATGTTCCCAGAGTTCCTGACACCCACCTCTAGAAGCTTAACCTCATCAGGCCATTGTCACACAGGCAACTAGCTTTTCCTCTGGCATCCCTACTACCCCCTTATTGGATTGCCTATGCTTCTTGGCTGTCTGGTAAGATATGACTTCCAGAGGTACAAATGATCACAGAACCTAGCAAAGCTGATGTGGTAGAGAGAATTCAGGGAGGACCAAGGTGGAAGAAACTGGAGGAAAGGATATGGTACAGTGCTAGAAGATTCGGTCCTGGCTTCTAGAAGCAATTGTCAGCAACAAGAGATCACTATATGCTCCCTTGTGGTAGGACTAAAACAGTCTAGAACAAACCAAAAAGTCCATAATGCCCTCCATCATAAAGAGAGCACTGTGTGCAAGTCAAGCATGTGAGCCTACATCCCACCTAATATAAAAACACTGTAAAGAGGACATACCAACTCACTGGCATTTATGAACTGTGCATTAATACTTGTAAGAAGTGCCAAAATTAAAATAAGAATGTGTGTTAAATTCCACCAGATTATCAGAGAAAGATGGAAGCAATTCTACCTGGATTAATATAATCTTTATTTCTCCGGTATCAACCCATTGTTGATGTGAAAACTATTCTCCAAGTTGACCAAAAATGCCTTTTTAACTTGCCAGATGAATGTGAATGAGTTAGATACAGCCTTCCAGCCCCAAAGGATGTGATTAACTATCTGGAATCTGAACCATCCTGAAGCCAGTTTCACTCAATAACTCACTGCTGGCTCCCTGAAGCCATTTATTTATAACCCATTATGCAAAAAGCCAAAGACAGTTTCTAAAGAGTGCACATACCCAACATTAGTCATTTCTGACTGGAAAAGGACCAAGGGACTAAACACCCTTCAGGGGAGGGACATAGGCTGCTGCTGCTGGAAACTACTAGGCCTGCTTGGCTGCCTGGAAACCACTTGTCCAGCTTAGTAGGAGCCTGTGTGCCCTCCACCAGATGTGGACGGAAGGAGAGGGGGCTTGCTTTCTATTTTGCAGAGCTGGGTGCCTGCATGCCACTCTCGGAACATTGTTTGTCCCTGCCCAGGCCCCCTTTACCCAGCAGTGATTTTAACCTCTGGTCTTTACTTGGCCCTCTGACCAATGGAAGATGAAGAAGGGGAAAAGAGGCATTTAATTTCTCCCATCCCTCTGAATAACTGCTACCAAGGCAAATAGCTCCCAAACAAATAACCTACCAAGGCATACATGTATGTTGCAAAGACAATAACAATAATATCCTTTACTAACCCTAGGATAGATCCTACTTTTAATTAAACCGGCGCACTTGTTGCTGCTTTCACATAGTGCTACAAATCTGGGAACAAGTGAGCCATCATTACACTGTCCGTTCCAAGTTACTGTCCTGTTCACATGGCGACTGAAAAATGACACATCACCTCTTTCCTGCTCAGCAAGACATGCCAAATAACATAAAACAAGACTGGGTTCCTACAATTGAGAGAGAGAGAGAGAGAGAGAGAGAGAGAGAGAGAGAGAGAGAGAATGCACTCAAATTGCTATGTGTGTTAGTGGTGGGTAGGGACTCCTACATCAAAGTTCATTTGCTTTGCAATGCCAGGATTAGCTTGAGAGAGAGGAAATGACGGGCTTTTGAGTTCAAGACCTGGGGAATCAATAAGGGCAAGTGGTGCAGAAGTCATTCTTTCTGGTTATCAGACTTGCTTTTTAGGTTAAGGCTGGGTGAAAAGACAGAACCACATTTTTAGCTTCTGTCCCTGCTCACTATCACTTCTCTAACCTTAAACACAAGGGTAGAACCCTGCCCCTTCTCCTATAAGGACTGACCCCTTCTGATAGCAGACCCCACAAACCTTGGCACTGAGGGTGTTCCTTACAGCCAAGGTCACTCTGGTGATTTTCCTCCTGCCTTTAAACTTTCTCCAATCCTCTTCAACCCCCCCTACCATGTATACACATTCTCTCTTCCACTCCCACCTCTCTCCCCTCACCAGGCATTTGAGCTTGCCTTGGCTACCTCATCCTCTCTCCTATTCCTCCCTGCCCCCACCCTCTCTCCCTGGGTTTCCTATGGGCAAACTTCAAGCACTCCTGTCATTAACATCTGGCACTTACATTCGCCAATTAAATCAGACAGACCAAGGAATGATTCTTACAATGCAAACAGTAGCAGATCAGAAGCTGTACATGATCTGGCCAGTCGTGCCTTTTTGACCTCATTTTCCACAATCCCTCACTCCCTACACATGCATATACTGCAGTCATACTGAACTTTCTGTTCTTCAGAGAGGCCAAGCCCATTCTCACCTCAGGACCTTTGCACTTGCTGTTCTCTCTGTTGAGAACACTCTTTTTCTAGATCCTTATGTAGCTCCTTTTATCATTCAGGCATCAGCTCAAATCTTGCCTCCTCAGAGAGGGCTTCCCTGACCCCTGATATAAAGTAGATTCTTCCTCTCCTTCCCCCACCCCAAACCCCACCACCCTCCATCACATTACATGTTTTGTTTTCTTCATAGAATTTATCACCATCTTACACTGTCTTGTTTATTTCTATGTATTTACTGTCTGTCAAGATACTTACATTATAGAGGGGGAGAGAGTCAATGTCTTTTTACAGCTCTATCACTGGCACCTAGGAAAACAAATGTCTGTATTGAGCACATAGTAGTTGCTCAATAAATATTCATTGGAATTAGAAGAGATCTCAGGATACTATTCCATTCATTTGCCCGATTCTGTACAAGTAACATTATTTTCACTTTGTTGATCATATAACTGATGTTCAGGGATGTTACATGACTTGCCCAAGATAGAGTATCTATTAGGTTTAAAATATTTTCTTCTGCATGGTTGTGACAAAACCTTTTTTTTTCTCATAGGCATATTGCTACCCATGCTCCTTAACTAGCAATGCAAAGAGTTCTTGCTAAAGAGATACTTAAAGCTTTTTAAAAATGATTATTATTATTGGCTCAGAATATTCCAGAATAATTATCCTTTGAGCTAAATATCCCCCGTTTGTCATGAGATGCCCAGAGGTGAATGTTAAACCCATAATTTGGTGGGAGGAATGAAGCCTTTAAGGAAATTTAGGTGCATGGCAATAATACTTTGTATCCAGATATGACTCTCCTTAGTTTTTACCATTCCCAGCCTCAAGAAGTTAAGTTAAAACACACACAAGCCCCAGCCCATGGACAGTGGTAGATTTAACTACTTCTATCATCTGGGAATTCAAAGTAACATCGACTCTACCTTCCTGTGTACAGACATCACAACAGGCCCTTTCAGTCCATCATCTCTGAAAAATTTAAGAGCAAATCCAGACGATGGGCATAAACCACATTCTAATTTGAGTTAGTGCTTAACTAGTTCCCTTAGACCCCTAAAAAGGTGTGTGTTGGGTGGGGGAAACCCTTACCAATGTCTGAATGAGACTTTTCCCTAACCCAGTGTCATGCGACTATAGTTCCTTCCCTAAAGGCCATTTGTTCAGTGGGGTTCAGCATTTTATACCTTTGTGATTTAATGCATATGCCTTTGTGAGGCTTTTCATGTAAACAAATTCACAAGCCAAAAAAAAAAATCCTTTGTCAAGCCAGGTTTTCTGATTTGGGGTTTGGAAAATATGGCCATCATGTTATAGCTAAAAAAAAAAGTTGAAATATTTGTAGTGTGCATTCAGTCTTAATGGACAATAAGTGATAGTGAAGTTTTGTCAGGTCTGATTCAGATTACCTGTGGCTGCTGTGAATTATATGGAATTACACAGCGTTTAATGGTTCTCTGGCAATTTGCCTTGGCCCAGGGCCAAGGCAGCGAGTGCTTCGATCAAACTGCTCTCCCCACCCCCACCACAAGACAATTTATGTTCCTAAGTCTTGAGTATATCTGTGATGAAGCCTTCAATGACACTCTCATACAAATGCCAAAATTTTTATTTTTATTTTTTTAAATCTGTCTCTTTCTCTTCCTTTTTCTTCTTTAGGGCCAGGTATATTAACTGCTACTTTAGCTTTGCTGAGACAAACTGCCTGGCTAGTGTTTATGAAGAGAAGATCTTTTAAGGTTTGATTAAAATGGAGGAGCCAACAGTCAGAAGAAAACAGGACAAAGAAAAGTTGGCCCTATCCCTTTCCTCTGCAGTGCCATCAGTTAGATCCAATCACCCTGACTGGCATGGTCCCTGGATTCACCCTGCAGGGCAACTTAAGAGAGCAGCCCTCCCACACCATGTGAGCAACTCAGGGACCCGTCTGTTTGAAGGACGATAACCTGACTGACAAAGGAAATCCCATTGTGTGGCAAGTTACCCTCCTCTCTTTTAGGAACCCAACTGGCCCTGAAGCTGGGATTCTGCCACAGATCGCTGGCATCACTTTCGCAGAGTTGGGACAGTGGACAAAGGCCAAGTACACAAACATAGGCCAGAAAAGTCCCCTGCAAACTTGCAAAAAAGGCCACGTACCACTCTGAGGTGCAATTGTTCTGTGGACAGCAAATATCCTGGGCCCAAACTCTCTAATCAATCCCTGTTCACCCCTGCCCCTCCAACCTCTCCTAAACCTCCAGTGGCACTTCAGCACCAGCACCTCCTGCTGTTTGGCTAAAGTGATTCCTTAGACCCTTTGTCCAGTTGATTCCAAAGTCACATTTACTGGCTGTACTAGGGAGAAAACTCATTTTAAGAGACTAGCTGCCATAGAACCAGCAGGAGGGGAGGGCAGAAACCACAGGATTCCTACTCTGCACTGATTGCCACTAACTCATTTCAGCTGCTAAGGGGAGGCCCTGTTGGGGGAGCCAGGAGAGGAAATGGGTTCCATGTACAGTCCACTTTAAATTGTTCACAATTGCATGCTTGAAAATAGTCTCTACTAAACATTTAGCGTGCCCATTAGCACAAGCCATAAAGCTTTAGGCTTTGCAGCACTGTTAGCCCAGGTTGCCTAAGCTGCTTCCCTGTGGCAAAGATGATTAAAAGGTTGGCAAGTCAGATACATGTGGGAAGGATAAAGGAGCTCCAAGAATGGTTAAACCTGGGCCCAGGAAGGATGGTTTAATATGACTTCCAAGTACATAAAGAACTTAGAGGGTGAGGACCATCTGTCCTCAATTTTGATTGAAAGCAGAGAAAAGGAAAAGAAACTGAAATTGCAATGAGAGGGACTGATATTAGCAAGAAGGAAGAACTTCCTGCCAGGGAAAGTAGGTAAATATTAGACTGAGTGGTGGGTCAGTGAAGGTTGTGGAATTTCCTTCTTTGGAGTGGCTCTTCTGTCTGGGCTATTCCTGTGTGGTCCTTCCAGAGGGTGGAGAAGGAGGAAAAAAGGCAGCCAGAGGTCCCATTTAGTCCCTTTCAGCACTCAGAATCTCTTATTTGTAACATTCCAGGATCTGTAACAGGCATCACTGAGACACTTGAAAAGAAAGAAGCAACGAGCAGCTTGCTGATCTCAAATGTTTAGATTCACCCCAACTCTCTAGCCCTTTCTATGAGCCAAGCTTTTGGCCTGGCCCCTACAATTCCAAGAAAGCAAAGACTTGCTTTTAGCTCCCCAGGGCCCTTAGGCCATGCATATGGGAACAATATTTCCTGAACCCAAAAGTAGAATATGGTCTGACAATTATATTTATGGGGACAAAAGGATAGAATATGTGAAATCAGAGCTGTCCCAGGAAATCTGGGACGTATGGTCTCCATAGCCACAAGCATATCTTTTCTGAGGGTCCCAACACAGGAGGGAGTTAATTAAAACTATGCCATGTGGTTTGGGGCCTGGGTTCTTTCCTTGTCTGCAGCAAGATCCATTAGGACTGTGGAAAGCTAGGATCACAATAAGCCCAGTACAAACTGAAATTCCCACTATGCAGGTTGGAGAAAGAGATAGTCTATGTGTCTGTCGTCCCTAGAATCCCTCCACTGTAAAATGCAGTGGGAGATAAGAGCCATACCTGTTCTCTTTCAGCCATATATAATGCCATGGTTACACAGGGGAAGCAATGCGGTCTGGCACAACAGATCGTATTTATTTATTGATTGATTCATTCTTTCCTTAGACAGTGGATCTCAAAATATGGTCCCTGCACCAGCAGCAGCAGCATCTCCTGGGAGATTGTTAGAAATGCAAATTCTCAGTTCCCACCCTAGGCCTAATGAATCACAAACGCCATGGAGGGGGCCAGCAATCTGTGTTTTAATTCTTCCAGGTGATTCTGATGAATGCTAAAGCGTGAAAATCCCTGAATTAGAACTCTTCCTGGTGATGCTCACATTGCCAACCAGGAACAGTACCATTAACCAAAAGGATCGAAGCCACAGCATGTTTGGTAGGGGCAGGCACTAGGTCATCAGTATCTCTGCCAATTCAGCCTATAAAGTCTCTCACAATCCCTGGATCATAGGCTAGTCTGAATCTTACTACATCCCAAATTACCTGAAGCCTGGATTTCCAAGGGGCAACTCAGCTCATCTGCTCTGGTAGGACTTTTTCAAAAAACCCAAAGGCCCTTCGGTTTCTCTTCGAAATCCTTCTCAGGCACACACACTCCTTTGAGTGTTCTGTGAATATTTCAGTCATTAGCCTCTTTCTGAGTCTCAACGAACTGACTAGAGCTCACTCAGAGGATCAAGCCAGGAACATTTTATGTTTAGCGGTATTATTTTTACTTTTAAACAAACACATATGAAAGAGTCCCCGCTGAAAGAACTGCTTTTATACCTTATACCTAGCCCTTATACCTTATTAACGTTAAATTACAATAAAGTAAAACAAATTAGTCACTGTTTCAACTCAGTTTAAACTGATAAAGCTAATTGCTTCAATAAATGAGCAACCTTTCACAAATGTTTGGTTAAAAGGAGAAGAAATGCTTCCAGGTATAATTTATCAAAAAGTGAAAGGCACTGAGGACCAAATCTTGTTATATGCCACCTGGTTCTCACCCAAAGCATCAGTCAATGAAGGAAAAGATCTCAACATAGCCTTCCAGTTAGAATCATTGACTTCTGACTGCCCATAGAGCTGCTGGTTCAATTAGGGAAGCTACACAGCATGGTTAAAACTAACATACATGAGGAAAATTTCTGGTGTGATGGTAATGTTCTATATATTGATAGAGATTTAGGATACACAGGTGCATGGTATGTCAAACTCACTCAATGGTACACTTAAGATTTGTGTATTTCATTGTCTATAAATTTTATCTCAAAAAAGAACTGTAAACGAACATGAACTCTAGTAAGTTATTTACATACTGAACTCAGGGGGAGGGACCTGTACTGATGTCCTAAATTTACTTTGAAATGTATCAGAATATAATAGGGATTGATGAATGAATAGAGGAAATCAAAGGTGAATACATACATGCTAAAGCAAATACAGTAAAATGTTAGTAGAATCTAGGTGATGGGTATATACGAATGTTTAATGTAAAATTCTTTCAACTTTTCTGCATATTGGAAAAATTCTGTTAGAAAAATGTCAGAAACATACACAAGCAAAAAAAATTATTGGATTTCATAATCAGACAGACCTTTCATTAATGTATTCATTCCATAAACAATATACATGAGTTGAGACTGTACTATGTACTAAGCCTTAGTTCAAATCCTGGCTCTGTCATTTAGTGGCAGTATGACCTTGAGCAAGTCATTTCACCTCTCCAAAACCTGTTTCTTTATTTGTTAAATGAGAATAACAACACCCACCTCACAGTGTGGTGGTGTTGGAATTACATTTTATTGCTGAGCACTTAGTGACGGCTATATTGAGTAGGAAACTCTCAATGAAGTGCTTCATTCCTCTCCCCTGTGGGATCTATAGGGTCTCAACCATGGAAATCCTTTTGTGTCAAACTCAACCTGACTGCTGAGCACTTTTGTTTCTTGGAAATTTTTTGCAGCTTGGGCCAAGACCTTAGATTGTGGTGGGTATATAGTACTCAAATGTTTCAACTGACTCCCTAACATTTAATCAAGCTTTGGTTTTCAAAGTCCTCTTTGCAAACAAACAAACAAAAAAAACCTAGAAAGAAACTTTTTGAAAGGAGTATAAAGCATAATTTAAGAAACAGAGAAGAGCTGGAGTGTGGTCTAGGGTGGTTCTGTCCACGTGCATTTGAACCCATGGTCGAAATGCTTGATGGTTAGCCTGCTCTCTTGCTCACCTTCTCCCCATAACTCTGGCATCTTTTCCAGCTCTAGGATGATCCCCCCATCAAAAAAGGGACCCTACCATTTGGAAAACATGCTCACCCCGTGTTGGTTTTCAGTTCATTTCCTGAAAAGATTCTCTCAGCACTCTTCCGCTCGATGTAGACCCCATCATTCACTAATTGGTATGAGAGAGGTGAAACAGCCTGATTTTCAAGGCCAAGCCCATACTCCTCTGCAGGGGTTGCCTCTGGCTCTTGTGAGTCCCCTAGCTGGTTTGGAGTAACAGGGAGGCTGGCTATGTCCCCCAGGAAAACACTGCCAGACTTTGGGCCTGAGGAAGCAACTAGAGAACATGCAGGTGGGTACCTGCCCCAGAAGGTAATAAAGCTCAGAGCCTGCCAAAGAGCAGAAACTCAGGCCTGAGAAGCTGTCCAGGAGGGTGCTTTATGAGCCTGCTGAACAGCAGAGCTCTATGTAGCACAAGAAACCACACACCCAAAGTGCAGCAGGCTTTTTAGTGGTCACCCAATAAGGCATTTTAGGAGGCAGAGAGCCTTGGCCAGCAAAGATGTCTACAAAAGACAGTGGTGACAAGCAAGGCTTTGTCACTGGGACTCAAGGTCTAACACTGAGGTTTGGTTCATGGGTTCAAGCATTAGAGTCTACAGACTTCATATACCCTTGTCCTCACAGTGCCACCAGCAGGCCTTGTGCAGTTCAGGGAACAGATAGGGTTGATGAAAATAGTGCTTGAAAAAACTAAGATTGCTTTATATTTAAAGAATATTTGCTGTTTTAAAAATGCACTTTAACCCTTTATAAATATAATTTTAACTTGCAGTACATTAAGATAACACAGGATAGGAGATTGCAACTTTTAATGATAGGATGTAAGAGACTCTATAGTCAAATAATCTTTTCTGAAAAAGTGGATACACATGCCCCAACCAGTTATTAGGGGCCCAGTCTTTTGCAATTCCCAAAGGATATGCTACAGAAGATCATGGAGCAACTCTGGAGGATACTGTTCTGCCTGTGAAGATCAGTGTTCAGTGACATTTTGAGACTCTATTTGTGGAAAGGCTTAGTTTTCAGACTGCTGATTAGAAGCCCTAGGGAGCATGTCCCAGTTAACCACAACAGATGGAGAGAAGGGAGAAAAAGGGTTCATCATGCTGTTGTTTACTCATTGTTTTCTATAGACTCTACCCTTTAGTTTGCTCCTAAAGTACAAAATAAGAAGTCTGTTTGGGGGCTTTGCTTATACAGGTACCTATGTTATATGGCTGTTTTCTCATCTCCATTATTGCTTAATAAGCTCCTGACACTCCCTCTCCCCCTTCCCTACGCAGCATAGATAGGTTAGCAATGCCTGTGTACTCCCGGAACACTCTGCACACACCTCTACTCTTCTGTTCACTTACCAAGTTGTACTAAAATTCTCTGTTCATGCATCTGTCTCCTCTACTCTACTGGGACCTCCCTGAGAGCGGGGACTAGGTCTCTCTCATATCTGGTTCCCCAACACCCATGGGTGCTCAATAGATGTATATTGAGCTGTTTGGGGAAACTTGAGGTTGGTAGCCGGGTTCTATTTTTAAACTGGTAATCTAACAGTGCCTTGTACATAGTAGGTGTTCTGTGTACACATCCTCTCTGATGATAGTAATTTTAAAAAGTCTTCAGAAAACAACCCAATTAAAAATGGGCAAAGGACCCGAATAAACATTTCTCAGAAGAAGACATACAAATGGATAACAAGTATATGAAAAAATTCTCAATAGCCCTAATTATCATGGAAATGTAAACTAAAACCACAATGAGGTATCACCTCACACCCATTAGGATGGTTATTATCAAAAAGACAAAAGATAAGTGTTGATGAGGATGTGGAGAAAAGGGAACCCTTGTACACTGTTGTTAGGAATGTAAATTAGTATAACCATTATGGAAAACAGTATGGAGGTTCCTCAAAAAACTAAAAATAGAACTATAACATGATCTAGGAATCCCACTTCTGGGTATATGTCCAAAGGAAAGGAAATCAGTATGTTGAAAAGAAGTCTGCACTCCCATGTTCACTGCAGCACCATTCACAATAGCCAAGATATGGAAACAACCTAAGTATCCATCAATATATGAATGGATAAAGAAAATGTGGTATATATACACAATGAAATACTATTCAGCCTTAAAAAAGAAGGAAATCCTATCAGTTGTTGTCTGGGCGTGGTGGCTCATGTCTGTATTGCTAGCACTCTGGGAGGCCTAGGTAGGAGAATCGCTTAAGCTCAGTTCAATACCAGCCTGGGCAAGAGAGAGACCACATCTCTACTAAAAATAGAAAGAAATTAATTGGCCAACTAAAAATATATAGAAAAAATTAGCCGGGCATGGTGGCGCATGCCTGTAGTCCCAGCCACTTGGGAGGCTGAGGCAGAAGGATTACTTGAGCCCAGGAGTTTGAGGTTGCTGTGAGCTAGGCTGACGCCACGGCACTCACTCTAGCTTGGGCAACAGAGTGAGACTCTGTCTCAAAAAAAAAAAAAAAAAGTTACACACTGGTCTACAAACACATGAAAAGGCACATTGAGCACATGGGTTATGGGGAGAGTTTGTGAATCAGAAACTCTGAGCTCCTCTAGCAAGTAATAATTACCACAGTGGTAAAAATAAGAACAGCTCCCCCATCTGAGCATCCACCACCTGCAGAGAGTAAGGGAGCGAACCGTTCGAGATACAGCAGGGAAGTACCCACGGCATCTGAGCCATGGTTTCATGTGAAATGCAGTGAAAGTTTAATACAGAATACCGTGATAAGCTACATTTTTAAAAGATCCCTCTGTGGTGAACAACAGAAAACAGCAAGACAGGATGGGAGTGGAGAGAAGACAATGAAACCACCATTAAGAGACAATCCAGGCAAGAGAGGAAGGTGGCTGGGATAGGGACACAGAAGGTGGGAATGGCGAGGAGTTAACACACCCAGGACTGACCGTGTGCTTGGGTATGGACAGGAAGGAGGACGGAGACGTCTTAGCCTTCTCACCTTCGTGGCGAACCAGTGGGTGGGGGTATGGAGACTATAGGAGCTCACCCTGAGGCAGGACAAGCCTTTGGCTGTTTTTGATATTTAGCAGGCAGCTGGACATCAGTGTCCGGATCTCACTGGAGCTGGAGACAGATTTGGAAGTTGCCTTATGGACAGCTGAGACCATGATCACGGACGGGGTAACGGGGACAATACAGCTGGAAGAGGAGATGGATCCTGGCCCTGACAAACCTAGAGAAGTGAGGGCCGATGAGGAGAACGTGAGGTGGAAAGAGACCGAGGAACTACCCGAGTTAGCCAGGGGTACTCGCGACCTCCAGGGCGACGCGCAGCTGCCGCTGCGCTGCGTCCCCTCAGCCCTCAGGCACCAGGGTGGCCGCAGAGCTGGAGGCGTCAGCCAGGGACCCTGACCACCAGGGATCCGGGGCGGGGGTCGGGGCGGCGGACCCAGCGCACTCACCAGCCATGCGTCCTCAGCCAGGTGCTGCACCCACGCCGCCACTCCAGCCACTCGGACTTTTACAAACTTCCCGAGCGGAAGTTGTTTTTCCGCCGCCGGAAGCCACTTCTGCCCCTCTAGGAGCCCGCGTCTCGGTGGTGCACGCTTGCCGACCTGGCGCCCGCCCAGCCCATGGCCCCGCCCCGGCAGAACCGTCAGGGCTCGGCTCCTCAGCTGTCACCGTTCCTGCCCACGCAGAGTCTGGGCGCTGCGGGTGCGGGACTGGGACGACATGGCCCCACCTCTCCGAGTTTTCAGCTCCTGGCGCCCCCCGTTGCCCTCCCCCTCTGTCCATCTGCATCAGGTATCCACCTGGCCAACGTCCGTTCTCTCGGACGTGCTAGTGCAGCCCCTCTGGCTCCGTCATTTCCACGCGCATGGTGCAGCCATCCTTCCACGCGGCTGCTGACCGCCTCCCTGGAGTCCGGGCGGCAACCCCCTACGCCCCCCAGGTCTCCCATCTGCTATCTTCAATGGCAAGATTTTATTTTAATCTCCCAAATGTTCTTCAGGATGATTTTATTTTTAACTGTGGTAAAAATACAGGTAACAACGTTTGCCAACTTAACCATTTTTAAGCGTTCAGCACAGTAGTGTTAAGTACATTCACATTTCTGTGCATTTAATCTCCAAAACTCTCTCCATCTTGCAAAACCGAAACTCTGTACCCTTTAAACAATTCTCCATGCCCCCCTCCCGTGACACCTGTCAGCCACCATTCTACTTTGATCCCATGAATTTGACTGCAGCAGGTACCTCGTGTGAGTAGATTCACACAATATTTGTCCTTCTGTGACTGGCTTATTTCACTAATCATAATGTCCTGCAGGTTCATCCATATTGGAGCATGTGTCAGAATTTTATTCCTTTTTGTGAGTGCATATTCGTTGTATGCCTATACCACACTTTGTTTATCCATTGATGGACACTTGGGCTGCTATCAACATGAGGGTACAAATATCTGTTTGAGTTCCTGTCTTCACTTCTTTTGGGTAAATATCCAGAAGTGGAATGTCTGGATCATGTGGTGATTCTACCTTTAGCTTTTTGAGGGACAGCCATACTGTTTTCCTTTGGAAGTGAACTATTTACATTCCCAACAGCAGTGCACAGGGTTCTGACTTCTCCACATCCTCTCCAACACCTGTTACTTTTCTACTTTGAGTTCTGTTTTTTATTCGTTCCATTTTTTTCTTCTCATCAGTAGCCATCCTAATGGGTATGAAGTGGTATCTCATTACGGGTTTTGATTTGCATTTCTGTAGTAATTAGTGATGTTGAGCAGAGAATCTTTTCATGTGCTTATTGGCCATTTATATTTCTTCATTGGAAAAATGTCTATTCAAGTCCTTTTTCCATTTTTGAATTGGGTTTTTTAGTTGTTTTTTAGTAGTTCTTTACATATTTTGTATATGAATCCCTTATTAGATACGTGATTTGCAAATATTTTCTCCCATTCAGTGGGTAGTCTTTTTACTCTTGTAGTTTTTTTTTTTTTTTTTTTGAGACAGAGTCTCACTCTAGAGTGAGTGCCGTGGCGTCAGCCTAGCTCACAGCAACCTCAAACTCCCGGGCTCAAGCAATCCTCTGCCTCAGCCTCCCGAGTAGCTGGGACTACAGGCATGCGCCACCATGCCTGGCTTATTTTTTCTATATATTTTCAGTTGTCCAATTAATTTCTTTCTATTTATAGTAGAGATGAGGTCTCACTCTTGCTCAGGCTGGTTTCGAACTCCTGACCTTGAGCGATCCGCCTGCCTCGGCCTCCCAGAGTGCTAGGATT
>CAUYRT010069622.1:0-26737 GCA_963574885.1 Lepilemur ruficaudatus
CCTCCTCTGCCAAGTCGGGTGGAGCTCACAGGCCAGGGAGGGAAATGTCAGAAAGTGCTTGTATTTTAAACAACCAAAAAGAATTGTGAGGGTGGCTTGCTGCCAGGCCTCCACTGCTGTCCTTGGGGTGTACATCTTTGGAAAGGGTGGTGGCAGGGCACCGACTGTGCTCCCTGTCCCCCTGCTGCTCCTTCTGCCCGGCCTCTGTCTTTTGATATACAAGATCTTGGTGCATACAGAGGTGGTGTGCAGGTGCACATGTGTGTGTATTTAAATCCCACTGTTCCATAGTTCTCTTGTTAGTTAATTGACCATTAAGATGCCTGCTTTGTCTGGATCTCACTTTTTTACAAACAGTAGAGATTAGCAGGGAAGTCCCCTTGATTTCTGAAAATTAACCCTTCTATCACCTCTGTGTTCTCACATTAACAGGAAGGCAAGCAGAGTACTTCACATACTCATCAGAGATCCTACATTTAAGAACAAGAAGGAGCTGAGAATCTACTGTAAGAAGCTTCCCTCAAAGGGGACACATTTCTTGCTTCTTGGAAAAGGAAGCTTACTTTTCTGGGACAGGGCTTAATTAAGGGAGTGTCCCAACGAGGCATTTGCTGATACTGAACTCAGGTCAACATGGCTAGAAAAAATCCTGGGGACTGTGGGAAAGAACATCAGCTAGGGGTTGGGGGTGTGCAGTGAGGGAGCTGCCTAAGAGAGGACAAAGAAGAGACAGAATTGTCACTAGAAGTACAAGAAGTTTACTTTTGGTGAAAATTAACAGTTCCTATTTGTTGAACACTTGACGTTGAACATGTTGCAATTAGGGCAGTTTTCTAAATGATACCCACTGCTGTAACCACATCAGACCAATCTCATGCAACTTTGATGTAAATTGTGAGCTGTTTTTCAGTTGCAATGGCCCCCAGATTGAAGGTCATATAACCTGAGCATGTCTGGATGAACCAAGTGTGTAGCCAAAGGTAGAACCTAAGTGCTCAAACCAAGGAGGAGCAGGAACTGAATTAAGAAGCATACACTGCATGGAAGGATCCAGGATCCAATTAGTCAAGCCCTGACATCACCCCATGGCAGGATCCAGTTGGAGCACACCTCTTGGCATCACCCCATCAAAAGATATAATCAGATACACACACCTAATGGGTGCGGTTCACACTGTCTGGGGGATGGACACACTTGAAGCTCTGACTCGTGTGGGGCAAGGGCAATATACGCAACCTAAACATTTGTACCCCCGTAATATGCTGAAATAAAATAAAAGATATAATCAGATTACACCTCGTTATCCTGTGACTATAAAACCTGCTCCAACCCCCAGCTCAAGGAGACAGATTCAAACTTGACTCCCATCTCTTCGTTTGCCTGCCTGGCAATAAACCTTTCTCACTGCAAAAACACTATGCGTCAGTGTTTGGCTTTCCATTGCACACAGGCAAACGGACCCAGTTCAGTAAGCAAGCTAACAAAATTGGGTCCCACTCAAACAAACCCAGTTCAGTTCGGTGACACCACCACCTTTATGTATCCTCCACCCAGTTCTGAACTATACATTAATAAAATAATAGAGGAGTGTGACAGGTGGAGATCAAAACTGCAGAACAAGTGTTGGAGAGCCCAGGTTGGATTTCTGGCAACACTGGGCTTCCTTTCACTGCTGACCACATTGGCCTGACCCAACACCTGGTCCCGGCAGTGGTGGGAAAATGCTGGCCTCTCCCTGTAGTGAGCTCTGCAGAGGAACTTAAGGCATGGAAGAGGAAGGCAGAGTGCGTGCTTCTGGTGGTACCTGGATCCCAAAAGAAAAGTGGATAGGGGACAGGTGCACATATGCACCTTTCTACTCCCACATTTGCCAACGAGGTAATTCACTCTTCCTTCCCGGGGAAGCTTGAACACAGGACCAGAAAGAAGCCAGGAGTGTCACATGCACTGATGCCCCTCCACATGGAAACACGCAGCAAGGGGAAACAAGGTTCCACATCAGAGACACTGTGCCAGGAGCTTTAAGTGTTTTGTCTCTAAAATGCTTCAGAACAACCTGTAAGGAGGATGTTATAATAATATCTGCATTTTAAGATGAGGAAACTGAGAGAGTTAAGTAAGGGCACAATGCCGTACAGCTAGCAGGTGGTGGAGCTAGGATTGGAACTCAGGTTTTCCTGAATCAGTATCCCTTGCTCTTTCTGCCATGGTACACTGCCCTTTCCTTTGCGAACCCACCCATTTCTGTGCAGCCCTGTCCTGTCCAAGAACCCTTGCTAACAAGGTAGGCAGTTAGGTCAGAATGTAGGAAACATAGCATAGTAAAAAATGACATTAAAAAATGTGGTTAAAGAAATTCAGAATAGGGAGCAGACAGTTCTGGTTGGAGTGATCGAGCAGGCAGGGGTCCTTATTTAAGTTGGATTTTGCAGGGCAAATGGCATTCCAGTGGACAAAATGCTTTTCACTTCTCATTAGTCTGTTTTGTTGGATCATAAGAATCAGCCCAGACACCCCGTGCTCTTTTCTCATGTGTGTTCATCTCTGGGTCTTTATTTAATTGTTCGGGCCCACCAACAATTATCTGGGGCAGGTTTCTTAACCTTTCTGTGTTTTAGTGTCTTTATCTGTAAAATGTGATTCTGGTATAGACTAAATTAGATGGAGTCTAGAAAAGTGCTTGGTTCATAGCCTGGCTCAACCTTTTTCCCTCTCTCCACTCTTGATTTTGAGTCATTTTTGTTGCTGCTTTTAGAAAACCTGCTACACGTTCATTTCTGGGGGCCTCTCTGACTTTGATGCCGCCTGACCTTGACGCTGTCAGCTGCCCGACACCCACCCGGGACCGCTTGGTTAAACACTTAAACTCCAGTCCTCGCACAAACATTATCTCACCCTCACAAGGGCAGAGACCAGGTGCTGTCCTGAGCTGATTCTTCCATGAATGCCTGCTGCTCTGCACCACGAAGCTCATTGCTGTTTGGAAAAAGAGAGCTGGTGACAGTGTGGAGCTAGGTCCCCCGAAGGGGATAGCCCTGGGTTCCCGCACTTTCCCAGACAGGGCCATTTGGGTCTTCCAGTCCTGCGGTCCCCAATCCGTGGGCTGCCACCTCCCGCTCCCACCTCTCACCTCCCGCCCCACCCCACCCCAGTCCACGGAAAAATTATCTTCCACAAAACTGGTCCCTGATGCCAAAAAGGTTGGGGACCACTGATCCAGTCCCTGGGTCAGGAAATGAGGCATCTGCTACCAGAACTAGGGGTGGTATCTGTGGAGGTTTTGTCCTTGTGTGGGGGTTTTGTGGTGATCTTAGAAATGTGGACTGGCTTGGATCAACCCAGGTTTCCAAATGGCTCCTTGATCTCCCAAAATGACTTCCAGAATGAATTTCACCTTCTTAGGTGGTTTGTTTCATATACATAGAATAGCTCCTCTCTCTTCTTTCCTGCCCAACTCCAAGCCCTCCAGGCCATACTCACCTTGACAGCAGACAGTTTGTTTCATTTTTAGACCTGCTTACCACCTGCCCACTCCCTGACACCCCTCCACACACACACACACACACACACACACACAGAGCAACTAGCATTTTGCTAATTACATAAAAGGTGTTTATTCAATATGAGATCAATGAATGAAGCCATAGTAAGCTTACATGATCTGATATGATAAACTCAAGGAGTCTGGCAACTTCAGAAGATAGAATGGGAGTCAGAAGCTCCTGTATCCTAGCCCAGCTCTGCCAATACATAATAATAATGATGATGATAATAATAATATAATGTAACAATACCTAACATTTATTCATCACCGTCTACATTCCAGGTACATGTAGAAGTCTTTCCAGCCATTTGTTACCTTATTCAATCCTTACAACAACCCTTAAAATAATTATCATTATTCCACTCTACAGATGAAGGATCTGATGCTTAGAGAAGTTAGTGCACTGGCCCAAGCTCCCCCCAGCTAATAAATTGGAGAATCTGAGATTTGACCCATTTGGCTACCAGGTACGCAAGCTTTTCACCAGTGTGCTACCTTTCCTGCGTCTCCTTGCCTACTGGATAACTCCAGCCAAGCCACTTCTCCTCTCTGCGCTTCACTGTCCTCACCTGTGAAATGGTGGCAGAGAACAGAGGACACCATTACTCAGGTCCCTGTTAGAACTCTCTTCCACGAGATGAGTAGCCATGCCAAATGGTAATCCCTCCTGTTCACTCAGCCTTTGACAGTCCATTAAGCCCGTGCTCATCCTTCTCATTAAGCAGATTGCCTTGGAAACAGGATTTGCCTAAATGGCCAGACCAGCTCCCTTGAGTCACCACTCCAGGGAAATCCCAGCAGGAAGGGGCGGTTCCAGGAACAGGCTTACCTGTGTTCATGCTGAGGTCCTAGGAGGCACTGCCTGTCCTTTCAACTCAGGCTGCCTTCTCAGAGGCCTAGCAGGGTTCCAATTTAGAGTGGTTGGACCAGTGAAGCCACCCACCTCCTTGTGCAATCCAGGGACTTGTTCTCTAGGAAACACCCGGACAGAAATGGGAACCTGGACTTATCCAGCCCCGTGGGCTGCAGGAAGGGCTTGTCACCCATCTCTTCTGTGTAGTAGACACATTCACTCATTCATTCATTCATTCAACAAACATGTAGGGCAGCATCCATAATGGGACCTCACTGTGCTAGGCACTTAGGATAAAAGATGGTGTTTTCTTCTCTTAAGGAGCTCGTTGTGGGGGAGGGGGTGGAGAGCCAGATCCACAAACACAAATCCAACACAGTGCAGCACTTGTCGGCTGTGGGGCCCTAGAACATCACATACCCTGTCTGAGCCTTGGTTTCCTCATCAAACAAACCGGGTTAATAATATCCCATCTTTGCTCTGTCTTCTGCAGCTTCCCACATCCTGTGGACCACTCCCCTTTTCCAAACACACCACTTAAGCACTCATGCATTTGCCCCACTGTCCCCACTGTTCCCTCTGCGTGGAATGTCCCTTCCCCACATATGCCTCAAAAACACCCACTCAATCTCAGCACCTAGCATGGTCTCGGGCACATGCTAGAGGATGGATAGATATTTGCTGAATGAAGAAATCCTACAAGATCATGTTCTCTCTCTCTCTCTTCACCTCCATGCCCACCCCCCTTTCCCTTAGCCTCGCCTGACTTCCACAGGCAGAACAATTATTCGTCTCCCCCACTAAGTTGCAAACTCCTCACGTGCAGATGCTGTGGGTGATGCAGAACATGTATTTAGCAAGCATTAGTAAAAGTGAAAAACAAGTCAGTCAGGAAAGGTATTATTATCTCTGTCTTAATAATGCCTCTTAGTTTCTGAAAAATCCCAAAGGACTTTGTGAATAATCCTGGCAGGTTAAGCAACTTGCCCAGTCACACAGGGCCCCAGGCAGCCTCATTTCCTGACCTGAATCTGAGCAGTCGGACTGTAGCTCTCCTGGGCATTTTTTTTAAAAAAGTACTTATTTCGCAAATTCTAAATGCACATTTTTTCAACATCTCAGGGAAGTGGGATGTACTTTTCTTTCTTTAATGGTGCATAAAATAATGGTGATGTATCTTACAACCAATGTGCTCTCAGATTTGATGAAATCTATGACTAGCCATAATTGGAAAGAGAAGAAACTCAAGTGCTCAAGTTCACCCTCACTAGTAATCAAAGAAATGCAAATTAGAAGCACAAAGGAGACCATTCCCCTCATTGCATTTAGCAAAGATCAAAAGATGAAAAATCAATGCAATTGGAAGTAAGGGGGGAGGGAAGATGCTCTCATATAACATTGATGGAGCAATGTATTTGTATAAACTTTTGGAGGGAAATTTGAAAATTTTTGACTTATGTCAAAAGCTCAAAAATAGGCTAGCCCTTTGACCTAAGTATTCCATGTCTAGGAATTTATCCTAAGGACAAATTCCCAGTTGTGCTCAGAGATTTATCTACAAGCATATTCTCAGAAACCTCGTTAATTAAGAGATAAAGTGGAAGCAACCCACCTCTGGCAGCTATTGATTAAATAAATGAAGGCAATTTCATACAATGGAACAATACAAAATAATGATAAATACTGTAAATAGTTATGATAAATTATAAATTATTTGTATGTATGTACACAAAAAGCCATTGACGATACTTTGCTTTACGAACAAAACTCAGCTTCATTCTGATTCCATTTTTGTTTGAAAACAATTCTGGATTGATAACCACCATAGTATAAAAAGCTTGAGATTAATAAAATTACAAGTGTTCTTTTTTTTCACAGCTGAGTTTTAATAACTTTTAAAAATAGGTAACCCCAATGTTATTTTGTTCTCTTGAAATAATTTCTCACCAACAGAAATGTTGCAAGAATAGTACAAACAACTCTGTACACCCTTGGTCCAGACCCACCAATTTTTAGCACATTGCTTTGTGTTATTTCTGTCAAGTACACACACTCTCTCTTTATATTTATGCTTGCATAATTCTTTTTTATGAAACATTTGAGAGTAGGTTACATAGATCATGCCCTTACCCCTTAATATTTCAATATGCATTTCCTAAGAACAACGATACTCTCTTACATAATCACAGAACCATTAGCAAGTGCCAGAAATATAATATTGACACAATACTTTCATCAAAGCTGCAGTCCATATTCCAACTTAATCAATTGTCCCCATTATGGCTGTTACAGAAACTTTTTTTTTCCTTGGCCAGGATCCAGTTCAGGACAGTGCATTGCATTTAATGGTCACATCTTTTTGTCTTCTTAATCTGGGAGCGTTGATAAGCCCTTTTTTTTTTCTTTCATGACATTGACAATTTTTAAGAACGTAGACCTGTTATTTTATAGACTGCCCTTCAATTTAGGTTGTCTGATGCTTCTTAATAATAATTTGATTTAGGTCATGCATTTTTATCTAGAATATTACATAAGTGATGTGGTCTTCTGAAGGTATCACATCTAGAGATACATGATGTCTTTTTGTCTCTTAGCAGTGATATTAACTTTTATCACTTAGTTATCACTTGTGCTTTTTCCACAGTATGGTTATATTTTCCTTATGTATCTAATAGATCATTTGTGGGAAGATACTTTGAGGCTATGCAAATTTCTTATCCCTTATCAGACCTATTCTCCACCTCCTACTTAGAATCCATTGATGAATTTTGCTTAAATCAATTTTTACTATATAGTTGCCAAATGATTTTTCTGATGTAATCATTCCATGCTTGTTAATTGTGAGAAAGAGATGTTCCTTTATTTATGTATTTATTATCAAAATTGGCCATAGAGTTTTTTTTTTTTAATAGAAATGGGAACTCACTGTGTTGCTCAGTTGCCCAGGCTGGTCTTGAACTCCTGGACTCAAGTGATCCACCAGCTTCAGCCTCCTAAAGTGCAGGGATTACAGGTGTGAGCCACTGAGCCTGGCTTCATAGAGTCTTATTTTAGTCAATGGGTTATAATCCGTTACTCTCCATATTTATGTTGATTCTCAAAATTGTCCTCAGTTTGGCCAGTAGCAGCCCATTCAAGCTGGTTCCTGTGTCTTTTTTTTGACATGATTCATAACGTTTTTTGAGCACTTCCTGTTTTTCTGGCACAACAAGATGTTCCAGACTTATCTTGTCCTTCCTATGCCTTGGAATCAGCCATTTCTGCAAGGACACTGGTTGCTTTTAGTGGATAATGGCATTTGGAAATCAAGATCTGGGCACATAGATGTTTTTCATTTTTCTTCGTTTCAGTTATCTGTATCTCCTATTTTTAAAACATGATCAAATATGCATGCCTTTATAATGAGAAAAATTAAAGTTATGTTTATATTAAAGAGAAGAAAAATAACCAAAAGATAGTAGACTATCACAAAATCCTTTTGGGAGCCAAAATTCCTTGGACCCATGTGAACAATTTTCATTGCTGACTTTGTCAAACGCCAAAGGAAGTAGCTCCAAAACAGACGCTGGCCCTAGGAAGTCCCTGTGGGGGACTGTCCTCCATCATCAGCGTGTGGGGAGGCACAAACAGACTCTGTCTGCTGGGTGTGAGCTCGGGACCAACCTGGAGGCATGGACTGTGGAGAACAAGAATCCAACAGAGAGAAATGTTCACCCAAACCCGCTGCTGACAGGAGCCACCCCGACCCCTGAATTTCTATTGAAACCAGGCGGCAGGCTGGCACCCCCCACCACTCCCACAGCATACCTCCACCCCAGCTCTGGGAACCAAACGGAGCTGGAGGAAGGAGGGACTTGTTGCCAAGAGACTGTGAATGCTCATGTCTGTTTAACTATTTTAATTAATTTTTGATATGCCGCCAACATGACTGAACCCTGCCTTTTGCCAAGGGGGACTAGCTGGGACCTCTCCATCCCCTTCCGAAGGAGCCTGCTTGACCACTAGTGACCCCTCGGCCTGTGACCCAGCTGTGGCCTCACATGACCACTCCACTTTGGGACCGTCCTTACCTGGCATTATGGAAGAATCAAGGACTGTCGTAGCAGCAGCTACTAAGAGCAGCCGTCCGCAGCCTGGGGAGTCCCTAGGAGAAGGCTGCCCCACTCTGGGCCACTGCTCCCATTCCTAGTTCCTTCAAGAAGGGGTGTGAATCCTGGACACCTTTGTTTTTGTTTTTGTTTTTTTCTTATAGAAAACTGTGAACTCTTACTTGAAGGCCTGCATCTCCTCCCATGAAAGCCCTCCCTGCAAGCTCCCCCGACCCTCCACCCCAAAGCACTTCGCCTGGGCTCTTCACAGCGCTGATCTCTTCACTTTGTCACCAGGTGTCACCCTGTCCCTCTGCAAGCTCAGGAGGACAGAGGCTGTGGCGTTGCATTCATACAGTCTCAGTACCCAGCACGGCGTCTGACAGCAGACGGAGCTCCAGAAACACTGGAATGAAGGAACAGATGAGACGAGTTGAGGCAGGAAGTACAGTTGAGGCTGACCAAGGTCCACAGAGGCAGGACGGGATACTTGGATTCAGTTATTTGTTCTGAGCTGAAGCAGAGTGGCGGACCTCCCAGTCTAAACCACCCTGCGCATCACCCCCCACTCTGGGTTTCGCTCCACAGGTTTTACCACGACCGCTGGTCTCCCCAGCCTTGCCCCGTTCTCTCAGAGGCTCCATAGCAACTCAGAGGAACCTGCCTTCCTGCTCACAGCTCTACTCCAGCCCTGGCACAGCCTGGGGCACGTCATAGGTGCTCTATCGAGTGATGAATGAATGACAGTGAATGAATGAATCCTTGCTCCATTTGAAGGCCAATGTTCTGCCCTCCAGGCATTGCGTTAGCCCATCTTACAAGTGGCATATTAAATTCAAGCTACACCCCTCCCTAAGGGTCTCCTGGGGATAGTAACAACTTCTAGATCTTTCTCTTTTTCTCATCCCCCCACTTTCTTGGTTGTCTTCCTTGTCTCATCTTTAGTACAAACATTCACTGAGTGCCTTCTAGGGGCTGCACATTGTCCTGGACACTAGGAATCCAAACAGGACTTGGGTGTATATAGGTCCTGATGAGGTCACTGACTGATGAATGTCAGAAAGAAGGTGAGAGAGAGGGAGACATGGGCAAATTGGCTTCCTTGTGATAAACTTCGTGGGACCAGGCAACTGCGTTTTATGAAACTGCTTAGGAGGTTGGTCAAATGCTAAGCACTATTTGTACAGTAGCATTAAGTGTGATGATTTCTAGTTCAGAATGTTCTATTGGGTGTGGAAGAACATGATTGTTTGAAATTCTTGCAGCAAAGATGCTACAGCTGTTCTAGATTAAAAGGCTGACAAATCTTTGTCACTACCTCAGAGACACATGGAGAGAAATGGGGGAGATGTGTGGGGCCTCCTCTTCATGAGAATACAGTGGAAAAATACTTCTCTGGGGGTGGAGGACAGGGAAAGGCTGGTGTTTCACAGGAACGGGACATTTTGATCCATTATATATATTTTTCTTAACTTTATTCTGTTTATAAAATTAATATGTGCTAAATCTGGAAAAAATATACAGAAGAAAGGGCAATCTCTCTAAATCCTCCCCACACAAGATAATTAACTACTAATATTTGGGGGATAAGCTCTCTTAGTCTCTTTTCTAAGCATGAGTTTGGTTGTACATATTTGAGATCATGCTGTTTGTATCATACTGTCTCTTGCTTTTCTTACTTGGTATGCCACAAATATTTTCTCACATAAATAAAAAAAAAAGCACAACTCAAAATAATAATGTGTATTTTCTACACACACGGAAAGTATTTTTGTAATCCTCTGAACAGACACATTTCAATCCCCAAATAGTGGGGTACCTCCAGGAAGATGGAGATCTTCAGAAAGAGACTGATGTAAGAAATCAATGAACAGGCCAGGTATGGTGGCTCACACCTATAATCTCAGCACTTTGGGAGGCCAAGGTGGGATGATTGCTTTAGACCAAGAGTTTGAGATCAGCCTGGGCAACATAGCAAGACCCTGTCTCTACAAAAAATTTAAAAATTAAACAAAAATTAGCTGTCAGTCATGGTGGTGCATGCTTATAGTCCCAGTTACTCAGGAGGCTGAGGCAGGAGTATCCCTTGAGCCCAGGAGTTTGAGGTTGCAGTGAGTTATGATCACTCCACTGCCCTCCAGCCTGAGTAGCAGAGCAAGACCTTGTCTCTAACAAAAAAAGGAAAGGAAAGAAAACAATGAACACATTAACTTTACCTGCAATGCTCAGTTTGAAAAGAGAGAGGGTGATTCAAGTTTTCAAGTATTACGTATGCAATCAAAATTATTTTTAAGAGTTAAACTTTATTATAGTCATCATCATATTGTTTAACATTATATCATGTTACTTAACCTTTCTTCTAAAACAACTGTTTCAGATTTTTAACTATTCTAAATAATTTTGTGGCGAACTTCTATGAGTATAAATTTTTGTCTTAAGCTTAGATGATTTTCTTTGAATGGATTCCTCTAAGAAGAATTCTTAGATGGTGTTCATCAGCTTCCCCTTCTCTGGGCAGTATATGTTAGTGTCTCTGTCACCACATCCTCACAAGCACTGAGTGCTATCATTTTTAAAAATCATTACTAATTTGGTGCTAATTCATTTAACTTTAATTGTCTCTATTACTAGTGGATCTAAAAATTTTTTATGTATATTCATTAGCCATTTTCCCCGAGCAAGGATGGTTCCTCATAGCCTTTAAGGGAAGAAGAAAGGCAGAAACTCTTAAAGGAGGGGACACATTGAGCAACATTTTTGTTTAGTTTTGTTTTGTTCTTGGAGGTTTCTTCCTTTCATTGCTTGGGAGAAATAAAAGCTAAGAAAAAGCAGCTCGGGGGCCAGGCCAACAGGAGTTACATCAGCTATGAGTCAGCCTGAAGCTCCTAAAGTTAATCTTCCTGAGAAGCAGCTCCAGTTACATCACTGACCTGCCCCACACTTTCAGTAGCTCCTCATCACCTGCCAAGAGAAAGTCCTCCTCCGTGGAACCGCACCCCGCCCCTCAAGCATGTCCCCTCGTCTTTTGCACACGTCCGATCTTCCATTCCACAGACTATTTACCCTTCTTCAAACATAGTCCAAGTGCAGCTTCTTCTCTTTGCTCTTGCTGCCATTCCCTCCCCCGAGATGCTCTCTCTGCTTGATCTGCACGTCAGTCTCATCTTCTCTCGATGATTCCAAATGCCGTCTCTCTTCCAGTCATGCTTTTGCTCATCCCCTAAAATTCAAGTGATTCAGGTGATTTTTCATTCCCTCGAAACTTTATTTTTTTCTGAGGGAAGGAGTTAATGGTCAAAGTTCAAACTTCGTGTGTTGGTGTAATGGTTAATTTTAGGTGTCAACTTGATTGGACTAAGGGATGCCCAGATAGCTGGTAAAACATTATGTCTGGATGTCTCTGTGAGAATGTTTCTGGACAAAATCAGTACTTGAGTCAGTAGACTGAGTAAAGAAGATCCATTTTCAACAATGTGGGTAAGCATTATCCAATTCGTTGAGGGCCTGAATAAAGCAAAAAGGTGGAGGAAGGACAAATTTTTTTCCACTTGAGCTGGGACATCCATCTTCTTCTGCACTTGAACATCAGTGCTCCTGGTTCTCGGGCCTTTGGACTCAGACTGGGACTTAGACCATTGGCTCCCCTATTTCTCAAGCCTTTGGGCTCGGACTGGAAGTACACCACTAGCTTTCCTGTGCCTCCAGCTTGAAGATGGCAGATCATGGGGCTTCTCACACTCCATAATCATTGAGCTAATCCCTCATGACAAGTTTATTTCTATATATCTATATATATCCTATTAGTTCTATTTCTCTGAAGAACCCTGACTAATACAGCTAAGTTCTTCCACTTCCTACCTGTGTACCTTGAGCAAATTATTAAGAAACTTAAGCTTCTGATTCCTTCTTAATAAAATCAGAAAATTAAGTGAGATCATGAAATAAAGTATCCATAGCTCCTGACATATAATAGAATGTCAACAAACAACATTAGTTTTCATCTTAGTTTATCTTGTTGTGCATTAGAGTGACATGTATAATGTTTATACCAACCTCAGACCATTTCTAGAGCAGAAAGTCCTGACAGGAAGAACCCAGGTCTTGTTTTTGCACATGTAAATGTCCTCTGCACAGCAGCCTCTAGCACAATGCATTGCACATAGGAAATATTCAATAAATATGTGTTGAATTTGGATACGATTAAGGTAAACCATTGAGAATTTACTTTTGACTGAAATTTAGTAAGTAAAAGAAATGTACACAGATTCTGTAATAAACCAACCAAAGAAGTAAAGAGAAATGATTGAGAATGAGCTCGGGTTCCAGGATGGGTTTTACACTCTCCGACTGTCAGACTCTGGGAAAGCCATTTACTTCATGTAAAAGCCTTCATGCCTATGTCTTTGAAGGGAGCTATTAATAGAACTTACCTCATAGAGTTCCTGGGGAAGAGTAAATGAGATCACACATCGAGTGGCGGCTCCAGGTCCACCGTAAGTACTCGATCAAAACTAGTTATCATTTGTATGAAAAAAAGAAGACAAAGACGAAGTATCATGAGAGTTCAAGTTATTGAGGAGAGATTGAAATATGTCTCTCACCTAGTACGTACTATTTAAAGTCCCCAAGAGTGCTCTTTAATTATAACATTTGTTTAATATTTGCTTGTTTAATGTTTTTAAAAAGAGAGCTATTTTATAAACAAGTAGGGAAAGTTTTAATTAATATGAGCTGTCTGGACTTGCTGAGAATGCCATCATGTCATCTTAAGTTCTACAGAAAGTCCGTATCTTGCAGCTAGAGCAGCAGGACCACAGCACGATTTTATTGTCAGCATTCATTTGCAGTTTTCTTGTCATTCATTCATCCACAGTATCTACTATGTGCCGGGCACTTGACAAAGCACACTCAAAGTACAAGGACCATCCTGGCGGTCTAGTGACTAGGATTCAGTGCTCTCAAAATACAAGGGCAATAAATAAAAAAGGTTTTCTTCTTGACCTAAAATTGTAAGAAGCAGAAAAATAGAAGAGAATTGACACATATGCAGTCCTTTTATAAGTTTGGTGGTAGGAAACAGAGCATTCACTCTGGTAGTTTCTCTATTCTTTTGTTATGGGACTCAAAAAGGAATCTGGATGGAAATACTTTAAAATTGTTAGAGAAATGCAAAGCAATATTTTCACTTAATCAACCCCTTACCTCCTAGCAGAGAGTAGAGCTTTGTGTAAATGAGACCCCAGGACAGCTGGATTTTGAAGGGGCCAGGACACAGGAAGTCAGAGGCAGGCAGAGAAGATCTGGAGCCTTGAGCTTGACCGGCCCCATAACTTGGACAAAAGCCAAGGCCGAGAAGGCAGTGTGGGGAACAAGAGACTACTGTGGATTTGTGCCTAATTCTCTTAGCTCCGCTGGCAGCATCCATGGGCTGTGAGAAAGGAAGGCTCTGGATTTACCCAATCATTGCACAACATCCTGTTCTGTGCTGCTCTGGGCTCAAGCACGTCCACAACCAGATATTGCTGATCATCCTGGTTAGAGTGGCCCATGGTGATGAGCTCTTGGGGCAGATGAGCTGGTAAGCAAGTCTCAACTGGGCTGCACGGGCTCCTCATTCTGTACAAACCGTGAGTGTGCATCCCTCACCGGCTTGAGGGGTTTCGTACTTGCTCACAGCCCAGCCCACGCTCTGATTCACCCTTGCTGTCCAGTGGGGAGACAGGAGTCTGTCTGTGCAGAGCAGCTGAGCAGGGAGGAAGTGCTCTGGCCTAATGGATCTGCATGACAAATGTTCTTTTTCCTTTTGTCTTTTTAAAAAATTTTTTTGGCAAAGCACATGCTTATTGTAGAAAAAGAAAAATACACAAATAAAAAATATATCACCCAATCTCCATCAACAGAAGTAATAACCCTAATGTTTTGGCATATGTTCTCTCTGGGATATACACACACACGTATATAATATGTACTGTATCATGAACACAAAAAGGCAGGAGAGGTAAATGAAGTTCAAGTACTCTAAGGTCCTTGCATTTTCTGGGAAGTGATAAAAGTGCTGTATACGAAAGTATACTTTATGTTAACAATAATTAGTCCAGGATGCACATTGAAATCTCTAGTGTAATCACTGAAAGAATGATAAAAGCATGTATAACTATACACACTATCTGAAGACACTGCAGAGTGAACAAAAACAACTAATTTAAAAAAACCCAAATAATTACTAGAAGAGATATAACACTTGGAAGGAGGAAACTACCAGATGAATTTTATATTTTATGACTTTTTGCCAGAGGACAGGTCCTAGTCTGTGTCATACAAGGCAGCTAAATCTCCAAAAGATAACCTGCAGTGTTTATGACTTGAATAAGCAGAGACTAGAGTTCAGGGTAACCGTAGCTGATGTAAAATGTGGATGCCAAACCGCACAGCTAGCACAAAAAGAAATCTGAGCCACTACCAACCACGCGGAAGACAAAGTTTGCAGTTCAAGTTCAGCCAGCTTAATTGTCTGCTTCAAAAAAATTAATATTATCTGTAGTAACACAACAGAATGTAAAGGTTTTTTTTACATATCACTCACCATGTCCAGTATAGTATCCAAAATTAATTGATATATAAAGCAACAGGAAAATGTTATCCTGAATACAGATCATTTAAGGAGACAATAGAGATAGCCCATATGTGAGAATTAGCAGATAAGGACTTTAAGGAAAGAATTATAACTATGTTTAAGGATATAAATAAAATATACTTGTAATGAATTAAATGATAGGAAACATCAGAAAAGAAATAAAAATAGCAACAACAATGAAAAATACAGATGAAAATCCTGAAACTGAAAAAAATACAATATCTGAAATTTAAAAATCACTGAATGGGATCAAGTGAGGTGGCTCACGTCTATAATTCTAGCATTTTGGGAGGCTGAGGCAGGAGGACCCCTTGAGGCCAGGAGTTCAAGACCAGCCTGAGCAAGAGTGAGACCCTGTCTCTGCAAAAAATAGAAAAATTAGCCGAGGGTGATGGCACATGCTTATAGTCCCACCTACTTGGGAGGCTGAGGCAGGAGGATCACTTGAGCCCAAGAGTTTGAGGTTGCAATGGGTTGTAATGATGCCACTGCACTCTAGCCTGGATGACAGAGCAAAACCCTGTCTCAAAAAAGGGGGGGGGTGCTTAATAACAGAATGGAAATAACAGGAGAAAGTCAGTGAATTTGAAAATAGATTAATAAAATTATCTTATCTGAAGAAAAGAGAGAAAAGATTGAAAAAAGATGAACAGAGTTTCAGAGACCTGGAGAAAACATCAAACAGTCTAGTAGGTACAGTCCCAGAGGGAGAGGAAGTGGTACTGAAAAAGTATTTGAAGAAATAATGGCCAAATAGTCCCAAATTCAGTGGAAAACATAAACTTCCAGATTCATAAATTCAGCAAACACCACTGAAGAAAACTACATCTAGTGAAATCACAGTCAAACTGCTGAAAACCAAAGACAAAAAGAAAAAATCTTAAAAGCAGCCAGAGAAAACTAATAACTGATCAACATTAATTTGAATGATTCCTAACTTTTCGTTAGAAATAGTAGAGCACAGAAGACAGCAAAATAACATTTTGAAAGTGCTGAAAGCAAAAAAAATTGTCAACCCAGAATTTATATCCAGTGAAAACATCCTTTAATGCAGCTGAGGGAATTTGCTGCCAGAAGATCTGCTCTGTAAAAAACAGCACAGAAAGTTATTCAAGCCACAGGGAAATTATACAAAATGGAAACTTGTGTCTTCAGGAAGGAAAAAAGAATATCAGAAAGACTAACTTTGTGGATAAATATGAAGGATCATTTTTCTATTACTTTCTTTAAAATATTAATAATATGCCTTTTTAAACAAAAATTATGGCATTGTATTACAGGTTTACAAGTCAAATAGATGTTGCCTATGACAACAACGGCACAAGGAATGGGAGTGGATGTATAAAATGGACCTATATAGTTATGAAGTTCTTACATTTTACCTGAAGTGGTACAACAGTAACTCTAAATACACTGGGGAAAGTTAAGGATGTGTATTTTAATCTTCAGAGCAACCACTCAAAAAATACAAAGAGGTATAGCTAAAAAGCCAATATTTGAGATGAAATGAAGTTCTATAAATTATTTAATTAAAACAATGCAATCTCAACCACAGCAATGTTGCATTGCATCAAAGGGGTTGAAAATTGGCTCTCAGAAGTAAAATAATCTTAACTATTTTTAATATAAAGCATAGATATACATAGAATACATAAACAGATATATAGTACATTTGTGGTATTAAAACTTCAGTGGATGTGATTAGAGAAAAAATATCTAAATGGTTCATTAGGAGGGTTATAATAAAAAAAAGACTGAAGAACATTGAATTAAATAACAACAACAAAAAAAGCAGGGAAGCAGAACATAGGAACTAAAAACAGATGGGAAAACAAATATTAAAATAGTGGGACTAACTCTAAACATATCAATAATTACATTAAATATGAATGGACTAAACATAACATTAAAAGGTTCATTCTACCCATAATGTAATATGAGATAGACATAGATTGAGCTTTAGAGTAAGACAGGTCTATATTTGAACCCCAGCTTAATCACTTAGGTTTCCTCAAATGTATAATGGAGACACAGGTAATACTAGTACTTCATAGGATTAAATGAGATTATGTAATATGCTTAGTATAGTACTTGGTATCTAGTAAGTACTCAATAAATATGAATCCCTTCTCTTAGAATCGAACATAACATTAAAGAAGACAGTGGGTAGTTTCTCTAACTCTTATTGGCATAGGAAAGTCAGGTTCATCTAAAACAAGGGTTGATAAGCTAGTCACAGACAAAATCTAGACTGCCAACAGTTTTTACAAATAAAGTTTTGTTGGAACATAGTTGTACCCATTCATTTTATGGATTGTGCATGGCTACTTTTGTGTATGATGGAGCAGAGACTAGTCCATAAAACCTAAAATACACACAATCTGGCCCTTGATAGAAAATTTTTGTTTACCCTATTCTAGAACATGGCAATGGAATTTTACTTCCAAAATCCCAGTTTAATTTTTACTTTTGAGACATTTTGTGCCAACTGTTTGCTATTAATACTTTTAATTCCATTTGTTTAGCATTAGATGAATCTACTTACAACAAAAAAATACTTGGAATTATTTGGATGTTCACTGGATGAAAATTACAATCTACACTTGCTGTCTGGTATCCTATATGCAAACCCTCTGCCTTTCTTTATAGCTTTTTATTGTGATATCTTTTTAAATGACAATAAGAGAATTGTCTGAAAGTCACCAAAATCCATTATCGTGTTTCATTGTTAAAAATCATAATTACTTTTATATATATGGCTTTAGAATTCTCACATGCATTTTCTTATTTAATTATTATTATTCCTGTTTTGCAATGAGGAAACTGAAGTCCAAAGAGATTCAGCCGCTTGCAAAACAGTAGGCAGTGGAAGAGTGTTCTGACACCTCATCTAGTGCTCCATCTTATCACTTTATGCACAATCTATTCCCTGATGCTTTTTACTTTTGTTGGGGGAGGATCGGAGTACATACCAAGTATAAAGGCAGTCCAAACTCTCGCTTTAATAAGTAGACAAAGACTATGGAAACTCTTAGAGGCCTCATAGAATTCTAAAAAGAAGAACTGAGGCCTCTCAGGTAAGTAATTAGAACTATTAGATCTGGCTTGCATGCTATAAAAATTTACAAAAGCAGGAAGCATGCAATTCAAACCTATTAACTTAGCACAATAAACAACACTTGAACAAACCTCCCCTGTCCAGAGAAAACTCCCTGTGTGATACTAGCACTCAGCAAACTTAACCAATGTTCTGAAAGCCCACAAAGTGCCAAGCTCTGTGCTAACATCAGGAGAGGAGCAACAGCCTGAAGATGAGCATCAGCGTGAATGTGCTTTCAAACTACTGCAGTCTAGTAAGGAGATGGATCGACATACACACAAACACCCATCTGAAAGAGAAAACAGAAGGAAATTTGTAACGGATAGAGGTAAAGGGACATCTATTCTGGGAGTTCAAAATGTTATATTACGACTTGGGTAAGACCCAAAAAAGGTTCCCAAAGAAAATGATATTTGAGCTCACCACTTTGCTAGATATTACCCATTTCTCCTTCCAAATATATTGTCCACCTGTCCATGCTGCTCCGTACCCTGGGAGGCTGACCCCTGTGGATTGTCTCTGATTAAGGCTGGGGTTTGGACGCTGGGCAGCTTCACAGTGCCTTGTATTGGCATTGTGTGGATTCCTGTACCAAGGGGACAATTCTTGTCAGGTGACCCCTTCTCTCCAGTTCTGGAAAGAACTCCTTTCCCGGACCCCTTCAGACCTAAGTGTGGGAGCAGCTCCCTGCTGTTGCTAGGCTTCACCAACTTGCCTTGGTTTCCCTTAACCCTACCCACACATGTGAGCTGATTCTTTATTCAATTCACCTCAATAACTCCTTCAGAATGTGCCATCTGTCTCTCGCTGGGATAGAAGGATACACCCTTGAAGAAATCTTAATATCTATATAATACACTGCTTACGAACATGGACTTTGGAGTCAAACAAAACTGTATTTGAATCCCGGTTTCAGTACATTCAGATCCCTGTATGAACTTGGGCTACTTCCTTAACCTCTTTAAGACACAATTCCCATGTCTATACAATGAGGATAAGAATGTCTACTGCATAGATGGTACAAAGATTAAATGAGATAATATGTGGAAAATGCTAAGTACTCAATAAGTGGCAGCTCCTGCTCGTATCCCGACTGCCATGTGGGAAATGCAGCCAAGTTAAGCTGCCAATGCAGGGAGCTGTGAAAATGCATGCCGGCCTGGAGCCTCTGGTGGTGAGGACTAGGCTATTAGTGAAGGAAACTCTTCCAGGGACCCACCAAGATGACACCCCAAGCCTCCCTGGCTCCCTTGGAACTGCTGCAAGACTTTCAAAATAATAACAGAAAAGAAAAAAACCATTTGCCTTTCTTCTTTTATTAGTGCAAGACCCCAGAACTCATCTTCCCAGCATCCTGCTTCTTGCACCCTCCGCAAGAGTCACAGCGTGAAGTCTTCTCGCGTGCACGCTCTGTAATTGCGTAAAGAGTGAGCGGCCTGCCCTCAGAATATGGTGGAAGGAAGAGCAGGCTCTGTCCAGGCAAGGGGTCAGCTTCTCCTCAGGACTGCCGAGGGCGAGGTCACCTGGGGCAAAATGACAGTTTAGGTTCGAGCCAGAAAGAACAGAGGGCACCACTAGCCCTTCTGCTGGTAGCTGCAGGGAAACAAAGAGGGGCTTTCATTTGTCTCTCATCTTCCATTTCTGTTTTCCTTTCTGGCCACTGAAACTGGCTTTGCTAAAACTATGAATTAATTGCCTGTGTTCCTATGTCTATTCATTTATTCATTCATTCACTTCTTCATTTGTCCATTCACTCTTTCATTCATCCTTCCAACCATCCATTTATTGATCCGTTCATTCATCAGTTCACTCGCTTATTCAAGGAGTCATCCATCTATTCATTCATTCATTCACCCATCACAATAGCATTCATTCAGTACCTCCTCACTACCATACATCAGGCACGGTGCAGGCTGTGTGGACAATAGTAATATCACTCCTATATATACTGCAGAATCCCCAACACCTAGAAAAGCTGTCGGGGGTTGCCAAGATGTAAATAAACAACCCACACAGAAGGAGCGGGATCTGAAAACGCATGGCATCATGAAAGGGTATGGCTGGCCTGCACAGTGGTGAAGAGTTCACCTCCCCAGCAGCACGGGCTCTATGGGGACCTGGAGTTGAGGGGAAGGTAGAGACACGTCGTGTGAATGCCAGGCCAAGGAGTTTGAGCTGAACCTGTGGGCACCAGGCCACCCACTGGTTTTTCATGAGGGCAATGGAGTGTTCAAATTTTTTAGGAAGACAACTCTACCAGAAAAGGAGAGACTAGAGTCAGGGAGACCAGAGAGAAGGTTTAGGCTGAGCCATGGGGATGAAGGTGAAGAGGGTTTGCAAATGTTCTAGGAAGGTTTGACAAGTCATGTCTCTAAATTCCAACTAAATAAAACCAAGTTTGGGGGGAAAGTACCTTTACCTTGTGTTTTCCTTTCCCTGAGTGCATTGGAGCCATTATCCAAACAAGAACATTAACTGCTGTGTGGGCCCTTAAACGACAGAGACCAGGACGACTCCCTTGGGCAACAGCCCATGATTATCTGTAGCCCTGAGAGCAATGAAGCCTTGGGCTTAAAGAGATCTTTCTCTGCTAGTGCCTGATAGAATCTTCAGGATGCTCTCATTTTACAAATGAGAAACACTAAGTGAGGCCCACCAAGGTTAAGTAACTTCTCAAGGTCACACAGCTTAAAAGTGACAGACCTGCATGGAGAACCCATGCCTCCTGACAACAGACCCCAGCCTTTCTGCAACATCCTTATGTGTATATGACAGTTGTATACACAAGACTGCAGCTGAGATCAAAATTATTGATAGGGTATACAGAGAAAATAATTGCTGTGTAAGAGCCATTTTTCCATGAGATTCCTTTCATGTTGCCCTAAAGTTTATTTAATGGTTACAAACTTGAATTTATGAATATATACATCTATATATTCACTACTGTATGTGTGTGTGTGTGTGTGTGTGTGTGTGTCACAGGTGAGCTATATTGTCATGTTATCAGAGAGGTCAACCAGGGGAAATCTAAAGTTTTTCCTGGTGGTGGTCTCCTATTTCTGGGACTTCTGAGAACTTGGAACATAAATCAGAGGAACTCTGACAGATCCCGTGGAACAATCCCATATAACTCAAGGATTCTGGAAGCTCCCTCCTTCCCCCTGGCTTTCCTTCTTCCAGGATCATTCCCCTAATGTCCGGCCCGCTTCTGCTTCTTGCTCACCCCCTCCACACATTGCTCAGTTCTGCACGTTTTCCTCTGACTGTCCGTTCCCCAGCCTCCCATCGGCCAAGTGCCGTGGACCAGAGGCTGCAAACTGGCCAACTGGCTAACTGAGAACCCAATATGGCCCACAACATGGTGTCTGACCTACGCCAGATTTTAAAATTTCGAATTGGTTCTCAACATTTAAAAATTAGAAAACTTCTCATTTAAAAAAACCCAAAAACTTAGATTTCCGTCTTCTCTTGAAACACTGGAAGATCTGGCAAGACAGGGCCTGCATTCCACATGGCAATAATTGGCCACGTACTGTTTACGTCACCATGGTTCTTACCCTCTGCATACTTGGCTCATTTATATAACTTGACTGACTTTGAAGGCATTTGAGTTTGAGATCCCTGAAGTAGACAATCCTTGGTCTATGTGAATTGAAGCACTTGCCACTTCTGGTATTTCTGAAGAACCCAGAAGATCCATGATGTATTATTTTGTGATTTAACTGATACACAAATGAATTTGACTCAGGTATGGAAACATCAGTCAAAGAACATGAGAACTTCCAAATAGCATAACATTTTTTCTCCAGCCTTATTGAGGTGTAAATGACAAATAAAAATTGCATATATTCAATGTGATGTTTTGATATACATATACATTGTGACATGTTTACCACAATTGAGCTAATTAACACATCACCTCACATAGTGACCTTTTTTTGTGGTGAGAATACTAAGGATGTACTTGCTTAGCAAATTTCAAGTATATAATATATTATTATTAACTATAGTCACCACGCTATACATTAGGTCTCTAGAACTTAATTGTCTTACTACTGCAAATTTATACCCTTTGACTAGCCACATAGTAAAATATTTTTAAACAATTTTTAAATTTTAATTTTGTACTCTAGATCAGTGGTCCCCAACCTTTTTGGAACCTGGGACAGGTTTCATGAAAGTTAACTTTTCCATGGATGGGGGCTGGGGTTGGCGGAGCTCAGGCGGTGATGCCAGTGATGGGGAGCTGAATAGAGATGAAGCTTCACTCACTTGCACCCCCCCTCCTAAGTTTCATGGAAGACAATTTTTCCACAGATGGGGGTGGGGGTATAGAGTTGGGGGCAGGGTGCGAGAGAGCTCTGTGGCCCAGTCCTTACCAGACTGTGGACCAATACCAGTCCGCAGCCTTCGGGTTGAGTACCGCAGCTCTAGGTCATTCTGTTAGGTGTCAGTAATATATCTAGTCTTCACTTTTAAAAATAATTTGTTACAGAAGTAATGTATTTATCCAAGCCCCTCTTTGTGAGATATTTAGGCTCTTGGCAGTTTGGAGTTATTCTGAACAGTATTTCAAAGAACATCCTAGAAGCAGCATTGGTGAGCCACCGAGTATGCAAAAACCTAAGGCTTTTGATATCCGTATTGACGTTGGTGCTAAATTTCAGTGTACAGAGGTTCAGCTTACACAAAGTGAGATTGTGCTTTCAGGATAAGATGCTTTTGGGGCCAGAAACCCTAACAGGTAATACTTTGTTGAGTAAAGGCCTAAAATTTGAACGTGCATCTGCACACTAGAGAGAATTTAATATGGAGATGTATTGGTTCCAGTACTTGGGCTCAAAAAACAAATTGTAGACATTCAGAATCAAAGAAATGTGATTTAGCTACAGCTTGTCTGTGTGTTTAATTGTGCGTGTGCATGTATGTGTGTGTGTGTTTTAGTGGACAAGAAGGTCAATGGTGTAAAAAGCCTGCTCACAGAAGTCCCTCAGAATCTCAGGTTCATTTCACAGGACAGCAAGAAGAATAAGGACGGCAGCCAGGCCCCTTCCAGTCCGGGAGATCACTGCAAAGTGCTGTGTGCAATTCTAGGTGGCCCACTCTGGAGATGCAGCACGCTACAGCATATTCAGAGGAAAGGGGTCAGCAGGGCGAGGGGCTCATGGGTGACACTGAAAGAACTGAGAGGGTCTGATCCTAGGAGATCTGATCCTGACACTGGGGTCTCGTGGTACAAAAACTATCAACCACCTAAAGGGCTGTCAGTGAAATCTGTCCTGTGTTCCCCAAACTCAGAACTGACACAAATGAACAGAAGCCACAGGCTGGCAGATTCAGCTGTCTAAGGAAGAACTGACAGAGCTATCAATAAACAAAATAGAAGTTTCTGGAGGGAACACAGAAAACTGGTAGCAGTGTTTATGTCCAAGAAGCGGGACCAGGGGAACACACCATTTGAAATTACCCTTGCGTATCATTTGAAAATATTTTTAAGCCACATACATGAATGACATTTATGATGAAGAAACTAATTTAATCATGTGACAGAAGAGAAAAAAACATGTGTCATATTTATCAGGTGAGATATTTTGGTTTTCATTCTGGCTAATAACAGAACAAGCAAAAGAAATCATTTAACAGGAGGATACAGTTGCTCCCAGAATGAAAAGACAGGCTGAGGAAGGCCTAGAGTCCCAGGGCTGTTTGGGGCCCTCATCGGTGTTCTGTCATCGTCGTCACGTGGCTCTATCAGTTCTCTGTCTTTGTGTCACTGGGCTCCAGTCTTACCTTGCTGTGAGACACAGACTAATTGGCTTAATTTGGGATCACATGGCCACACTCTTACTAATAGCCCCTAGTAGAACCACCTGAAATGGGGTTAGGGTTTTCCCCAAAGGAAACTTGGGGTGCTGTTCCCAAAAGAAGGAGGAAGGGATGCTGAGCAGGCCCAACCAAGATATCTACTGCATCAGTTTAGAAGAAGTGGAATAAGCTAGCTCCGAAGATAGTGAGGTCCCTGTCCCTGGAGGTATTCCAGACAGATCGGTGAGCGCCTGGTGGTAAGTTTGTAAAGAGATTCAGCATCTAATGGGGCTTGGATTTTACGACATCGAGATCCTTCTCAACTCTGAGATTTTATGGTTCTATGATTTGGGGAAAATGCTGTGTTTTAAACAGGACAGCTGGGACTACACTTTTATAGCCAATGTACTTTTCAGATCCCCTTACACCCAGAGTCAACCAGGGTAAAATTCTGTTCTCACCAGGCCCTTGTTTCCCATCTCTCTTTCCTTCCTCTCTCTTGCAGTCTGTTCTCCTTGTACTTCTGACACTTCCCACTGGATGGTTTTGAGGGCCCAGAAAGAATGTAGTAGTTAACGAGGCCTGTCTCTGGGGCCAGACTTCACATCGGCTCTAGGATTCAGCCCTTATGAACTGTGTGACCTTGAAAAAAATGACTCAACTTCTCTGGGCCTAGATTTCCTCATCTATACCCTCATCTGAGATAATATTAATAACTGTACCTACCTCATGAGGTGGTTGAGAATATTAATACATCTAAAATGATTGTTGGATGGTCTGCCATGGAGAAAGGGCTCAAAAACATCTTCAAGAACATTGTTACTATTATTAAAAGAAGTAGCTCCAGAAGTATTTCCCAAAAGTAACTTGGAAACACCTTGTGCTCCACAGGAAAGGGCCCAAATTCCTATTTATTTTCTAAATTCTTGCCCCTAGCAGAGTTCCTGGTACATGTGGGTGCTTTATAAATGTCTGTAAATAAGAGAGCGGAAGAATAAATGAATAAATGATCCAACTAATAGAGGTCGAAGAGTAAGAGATATCTCTGTCGCCAGCTTCTACTGAGGTCAGAGGAGGAAAAGGAAGGCTGGGAGGGGAGGAAAAACCCTCTCCAAGGAGAGAACAGCTGACAGAGTTAGTCAAAGAGTGATTCATGGCCAGAATACGCCCAAAAGGAGAAGTGCCCGGGACCACCCCATGACTTGGTGGTGGAAACTTTAAGGATTACCAAGAGGAATGGCCCCAGTGGACCGTTTTGTGCTGATTTGGGTTTCAGGGTTGAGAGGACATGATGGAAGTTTTCAGAGTGAGACACTTAGGTGATCTATTTTGGAGGAATTATCTGGAGAAAAGAAAATGAGAACTGCGGGTAACCTTTGTGTGATAGCGTTAGATAGGAAAGAGGTGATTCTGGGACATTGTCATAGCCTGATTTTCAGGCCCAGTGCACTGTGGGGTCCCGTGCGAATTCGTGCTGGAAATTTAACAGTGTGATGATGTGTGAGATAGACTCGCAAAGGAAGCAAAGTATTCATAGTGAAGAGAATGTGTCTTACGTGGGAGAGGATTTTTAAGGCAAACTTTTTATTAAGCTATAACAGACAGAGGAAGTTGCGTAAATCAGAAATGTACAACTTCCTGAATTTTAAAACATGAACATGTCCACATTGCCGGCACCAAAATATGGAAGTGAGTTTTCAATGTAAATGTACATGAGGCCCACCTGGAGCACTCGGCAGAAAAGCAGATTTCCTGGCCCCTTTGCCAGAGATTGTGATTCAGTAGGTCTAGTGTGTGGCCCAGGAATCTGCATTTCTACCTGCACCACTGGATTCCAGTGAGGACGGTCCGTGGACCACTGTCGGAGAAATACTGACATTTTGGATGAGAACAAGCTTTAGAGTCATGTAGACTTAGACTTGGAATCCTACCTTCTTGAGTGAGTAACTTGATCTCACAAGGAAAGTGGGAGCAATGGTACTTCCTCACCAGTTTGCTTTGAGGATTAAATGAGAAATACACGTAAATCCACAAAAACTGCTTGGCATGGTGTTGGGCACACAGGAAGCACTCAATAAATGTAGCAAAGCGAACATGCCCACAAAGAAGACAGGGCTCTGTCCCCAGGTCTTTGTGCTCAGCACCTGGTCCAGAGCTGCACCACACAGGCTGAGGCTGTGGTCCCCAACCCCGGGGCCGTGGTCCGTGGCCAGTTAGGAACCGGGCCGCACGGCAGGAGGTGAGTGGTGGGCTAGCAAGTGAAGCTTCATCTGTACTTGTAGCCGCTCCCCATCGCTGGCATCACCGCATAAGCTCCACCTCCTGTCAGATCAGCGGCGGCATTAGATTCTCATAGGGGTGTGAACCCTACTGTAAACCGTACATGCGAGGGATCTAGATTGCATACTCCTTACAAGAATCTAATGCCTGGGCCGGGTGCAGTGGCTCACACCTGTAATCCTAGCACTCTGGGAGGCTGAGGCAGGTGGATTGCTCAAGGTCAGGAGTTTGAAATCAGCCTGAGCAAGAGCGAGACCCCGTCTCTACCAAAAATAGAAAGAAATTAATTGGCCAACTAAAAATATATAGAAAAAATTAGCCTGGCATGGTGGCACATGCCTGTAGTCCCAGCTACTCGGGAGGCTGAGGCAGAAGGATTGCTTGAGCCCAGGAGTTTGAGGTTGCTGGGAGCTAGGCTGACGCCACGGCACTC
>CAUYRT010069623.1:0-24496 GCA_963574885.1 Lepilemur ruficaudatus
TCAAAAAATCCCAAAACAACAAATGCTGGCGAGGATGTGGAGAGATAGGGACTCTCTTATACTGTTGGTGGGACTGCAAATTGGTGCAAACTTGGTGGAAAAGAATTTGGAGATTCCTCAAAGAGCTAAAATTAGAATTACCATTCGATCCAGCAGATTTCTTTATAGCTCTATTTGTTCCTAGAATTTATTTTATGAAGGATCTTTAGTCAAAATACTGTGCTCCAAAGTCATATGGAATAATTCTTTTCCCTGTGTGCTATGACATCAATTTGACATGTGGTTAAGTGCATTTATTTGCATTTGTTTTTTGTTTTTAGGGTCTGGTTTTTTTTCCCCCTTTTATATTGTTTTTGGAATATGTCAACATTTTTATGATTTTAAAATGAAAGTATATTGCAAGGTATATTAAGAGAAATTTTATTTTTATCCTCATTCCTCTCATTTCCCCCTTCTCTTACAGGTAACCGTTTTAGTTTTGTTTTTTCCTACTAGGATATCTTTTTGTAAACATAAGCGTACACACGTGCATGCATGCACACACACACGTTTGTGTCTCATTACTTTTATTCCAAAAAGGTAGCATATGTTATACTGTTATGCATCTGGCTTTTTGCTTTTTTTGCTTAACAATGCACCTTGAAGATCATATCATGTCAGGGCATAGAAACTGTCCTCACCACATTTATAGTGGAATAGAATGTTACTGTCTGGACATACTGTAGTTTATTCAACTGGTTCTCTATTAAGAGACATTTAGATTGTTTCTAATATTTTGCTTTAACAAATAATGCCATCATCAATAATTGTGTGTAAAAGGTTTTTTGTCTTTTTGTAATGTCAAGGGCAATTTGGATTATTGCTTAGAAATAGGATTGTGGGATCAAAGTGCACAATCAAATATTTCCAGCTATGCAAGCTAAATATTATCAAATTCCCCTCCACAGGGGCTGTATTATTTTATATTGTTATGAGAAATATATGACCTTGCCTGTTTTTTTATGACCAACACGGATGTTGTTAAACTTGGATTTTGGCAAGCTGGTGGTGACAAATAGGAATTTAGACACAATTTAATTTGTGTTTTCCTGTTATGAGTTGACTGTCTTTTTAAGAATCATTTTCATTTTTTAAAGAATCATTTTCATTTTTTCTTCTTTGAATTTCCTATCCATATCTTTTCTTCATGTTTATGGAAAGTTATTTATTTACTTATTCTTTATTTTTAAGACCTTTTGGTAAGGGTCATTAATTAGTCTTTTATTTATTTATGACACAGTTGTAGATAGTTTTTCCTCAATTAATTATTTTGTTTTTGCTTTGTTTATGGTGTTTTTCCTTCAAGGGCAAGAAAAATAACTTGTAGATTTTTAAATTAATTATTTTTCTTTTGAATCTGCTTTTAGGTCATAGGAAGATTTTCTATAATTTCAAGTTATAGAAGAAATCCTCTATCTTTTTCATCAAAAATTTGTATTTTTTGTTTTTAGAAAAACTTTCAGATCTCTAACCATTTGGAATTTATCTTATTATTTAGAGTAAAATGGATTTAAATTTATCTTTTTTGTCTTTTTTGCCCCCAAATACTGTCTGATTGATTCATTTTCTTAATGTCTTTACATTTCTCTCCCTATTAGGTCAGAATATACACATACAGAAATGGTTTGCATGTGCATATATATACTGTACAATATAGAAAATATGATATTTCTGTCTTAGTAGTTATGTTGAAGTTTTATTATATATTTTATAAATAATGAATTATATTTAAGTAAAATCCACACGTAAAAAATTGCACCAATCATAGGAGTATTCTAAATGCTCCAAATCAATACCTCTCATTGGTATAGTTTAAAGTTTTCACTATTTTTGTAGGGTATAACAGTATCTCTGTGATTTGAACTTATATTTCCCTGATGGCAAATGAGGTTAAACAACCTTTCCGGTACTTATACTCATTGGAAGCACTTTTGGAAAGTGCTAGTGAGTTCTTTGGGAAAGTCTCTGTCTTACTGAATTGTAGGCTTTTCCCTCTTTTAAAAAATACTTTCGATATTTGTCTACCATTGGTTACATTTATTGCAAATCTGTTTTCTCATATACTCCATTGTTCATGTTTTTACTCAGTGGTATCTTTTTATACTTTTTATAAAGTTTCCAATTTAATAAAATTAAATTTATCATTCCTGTTCTTTATAGCTAGTGTTTTTTTGTATTCTGTGCAAGAAATACTTGTATGCCCTGAAGTAGTGCAGATATTAAATCCTCAGATGAATAAAAACAGAAAGACTTCACTACCAATTGGGAATTTTAAAGACAAAATAAGTTTAGGAAGAAGAAGAAGAAGAAAAAGCCCAGAATGGCAGTCAGAAATGCAAGATAAATGGTGAACAAATATTGTAGTTAATAGTTATGGAACCATAACAAACATTGCTGTATAAAACATGAATAATCTTTAGTTTGTATTGTACAAAAGAAAACTAAAATAGTGAAAAACAATATCATATAAATATACAGGCAATTAGTGAATTTTAAAATATTCTGAGACCTTTATATTATGTGGTGAAGAGACTAAAATAGTAGTTAATTTTAGACTTGGTTAAATTAAATATTCATTTTTTTTTTTAAAAAAACCTAGGTAATAAAATGTAAGTCTCAACAACTTTTGAAGTTCTAAAATAAGGCAAAGTATGTGCTCTGACCAGAGTGGAAGATTTAGAAATCAAGAAATACACTTATAAATAACCCATTGGGCAAAAAAGAAGTCACAGTGGAATATTATGAACCAAATAAAATGAAAATTGTGACATGAAAACATGAGAGATTTAGCTTAGAGAAAAACTTATAAACCTAAATGAAGATATAGGAGAAAAAGAAACACACAAAATAAATTGTATCCATCTCAAGAAGACAGGGAAAGGACATAAAAATATCTGCCTTTCCCCCAAAAAGCAGAAGAAAGAAAATACTAAAGTTAAAGCCACAAATTGATGAAGTAAAAAGCAAGTGTACAATATAGAGTACAAAAATAAAAATATTTGATTTTTTTGAAAAGATTAAGAAAATTGCTAAAACCTAAGCAAGACTTCAAAAGAAGGTAGGCACCAATAATGTTGTCAGTTGTTAGAAAAAAGGGAAATCACTCCAGATTCTATAGACATTAAAAAGATATGCAGATAAAATTTTAATATGCATATTGTAAGACAGCAGATCACATTGCCTATGCCATTTTCCATTGAAAACAGTTTTGGAATAAAATCTATTTAAGAAAATGCTTCAAAAGTAATAAAATGAGAAAGATTTTCTTAAAAATATTCTCTCTTTAATAGAGAAGAACAGCTTTGTTTATCCACCAATAAAGGAAAATGAGTTATTCTACATTGGTGAATTTTCAAAAATGTAAAATGGCTGCTTTAAGTGCCAAAATTAATATTTTCTTTCTATTTTTATTTGAAATATTTAAAAAATGTATTATTCTATTTCATATCTTCTTTGCTTTCTAAAAAAATTTATTATTAAAAATTTCAATTCTACAGTAATGTTGAAAGTATTTTACAAGAATTCAATACCTACTCCATATCCATCACATAGGTTATATTATCAATATTTTATGATATGAGCTTTAACACATATTGATCCATCTATTCCTCTATCAATTCAACCATTAAGGCTTCTTATTTTTGGTTCATTGCAAAGTAAATCACAGACATAGTATACTTCCCATCAAATTCTTCAGCATGTATGTCATTACCTATACTATAGCTAATTTTCCTTTTGAGGTAAAATACAAAAAATTTGTAAATTTTGTGCAAAAAAAATGTACAAATCTCAATTTACATTGCTAACTTTTGACTTACGTATGTGCCGGTGTAACTCAAATCCCTATTAAGTTGTAGATTCTTACCATTAGCCTGAAAGTTCCCTTACGTTCTTTTCTAGTTATTCCCCCCATCACCCTATACACCGAAAGGCAAATTTTGTAATTTTTCTTCACCCCATATTACATACCGTTACTATAATTTATATTATGTTACATTATTGAATATATTTAGTTACATTTTCCAAGGTTGCTTTTGTCATTTTAGATCTTTTTAACTTGTACAATTGATTTGTCAATTTCTACAGAAAAGTCCACTGCGACTTCACCAATGAAGATAAACAATAAGCACATGAAAAAGTCCTCTAAATTATTAATCATGAGGGAAAATAAAACCACAATGAGATATCCTTATACATCCCTGAGAATGGCTAAAATTAAAAATGATCTGACAACTCCAAAAGTTGGTGAGGTTTTCAAGCAAATAGAGCTCATATACTATTGGTATAAAACAGTACAACTAGTTTTGGAAAAAGATTTTGAGCAAAATTAAACACGCTTTTAACCTATGATCAGCAAGTCTATCATAAGAGAAATGAAATGAAGATATGTATTCACAAAAGATGTGTCCAACAACGTTCACATCAACTTATTCATAATAGCTAAAGATATGGAAATAGCTAAATCTGGGAAAACTTTGGAAATAGGTATCCATCAATGAGATAATTGATAAACAAATTGTGAGTGTTTATTCAATGGAATGCTACTCAGCTATACAAAGGAACAAGTTACTATTATACATATTGGCATGAATCAATCTAAAAAACATAATGCCTAATTATAGAAGCCTTATAGAAAAAGAATACATATTATATGATTCTATTTTTATGCAAAATTTTCTATGCTGGCAGTTTTAAAATTTTGAACATTTCTGACTTTTATTTAATTTTATTGCCTTGTTGCAATAACTAGGACCTTCAGTACAATGTCAAATATTAATGATGAGGGCAAGCTATTTTGCTTTACTACCAAATTTAGGAAGAAAACATTGATTCTTCTACCATTGAGTATGATGTTAGCTGTAAGGTTTGTTTTGTTTTTTTAAATTAGTTTGGGGAAATCCCCTTCCATGTCTTGCTTGCTGAGAGTTTTTATCATGAATATATGTAGAATTTTGCCCAATACTTTTTCTGCATTGAGATAAGCATGTCATTTTTTTTTCTTTTTATTTCATTAATGCGGTTCATCAACTTGATGGATGTTAAATCAACATTGTATTCCTGGAATAAACTCTACTTGGTCATGATGTATTATTTTTTATATGTTGCTAGATTTAATTTGCTACAATTTTGCTAAGTATTTTTGCATCTATTTGTGAAAGAGGTTGGTTCAGAAATTCTTTTATAATGTTTTTGTTGTCCTATTTTTTTATTGTGTTTGTGTGAAATTGATATTTCTACTTTAAATGTTTGCTAGAATTCAACATTGAAAGCACATAAGCCTGAAACTTTCTTTGTGGGAGAAATTTTGATTAAAAAGCTCAATTTATTTAATAGATATAGGCATATTTAGTTCTTCTGTTTCATGTTTTGTCCATTTTGGTAAATTATGTTTTTCAGAGAATTTGCTCTTTTCATTTAAGTTGTCAAATGCTTTGGTATAAAGACGTGTATACTACTCTTTTATTTTTCCTTTAATTTTTGTAGAATCTGTAGTGATGGTCTTTGTTTAGTCTTTATATTGGTCATGTATCTTTTTATATTGTGTATAAATCTTGATCTTTTCAAGTAATCAAATTTTGGATTTGTTTAATTTTGTAACTTCTTAAGTTGGACTCTTAGGTTATTGATTTTAGATCTATCTGCTTTACTAATGAAAGCACTTCTAGTTATATATTTCTCTCTAATCACTACTTTAACTGAATCTCTCAATTTTTGATAAGCTGTATTTTATTATAGTTATCCTGAAATTCAAAATATTTTATAATTAAAATATTTTACAATTCTCCTTATAATTACTTTGACCAGTGGATTATTTAGAAGTGTTGTTTTTTTAAATTTCAAATACTTGAGCTTATTCTAGATAAGATTTTGTTATTCATTCTACATTTAAATCCATTGTGATCAACAGACATACTCTACAAATTCAATCCTTTTACATGTATTGAGACTTCAGCATATGTTTCTATCACAATAAATGTATGATGTGCACTTGTAAAAAACAAGGTATATCCTGTAATTCTAGGATATAGTGTTCCATAGATACTAATTTGGTCAAGTTGGTTAGAAGCCTTGTTCAGATCCTGTCTCTGTTTACTGATTTTCTGTTGTTTTTCTCTGAATTGCTGAGAGAGGTCTGTTAAAGTCTCCTATTATGATTGTTGGATTGTTTATTTCTCCTTTTCGTTTTTTCCATTTTATCTTTGCAAATTTTGAAGCTCTAATTTTAGGCACTTATACATTTATATTATTATCTTCGTGATGAATTGAACATTTTGTCAGTATGATGTGGCCCTCTTTTCCTCTGGCAATATTATTTGTCTTGAAGCTTATATTGTCTGATGTTATTTTGGCCAAATTAGCTATCTTAAGCTTAATTTTCATGGCATATCATTTGCCAACTACTTATATTCAACTTGTCTGTCTTTATATTTAAAGTGCGTCTCTTATTGATAGACTTTATTTGACTCTGCTATTTTGTTCTGTTCTAACAATCTACACATTTTAATTAGAGTGTTTTTCCTATAATCATTTAATTCAGTTATTCATATGATTTGATTTAGGGCTATCACTTTGTTTTATATTTGTTCCATCTGCTTTAAGTACAACTGTAACATCCTTGTTGTTTTCTTTTGGATTATTTGAATTGCTTTTTTTTTTTTTTTTTTGCTTTGAATTCTACTTTAATGTCTTATTTAGCTACAACTATTTGCATAATTTGTTTTAATGATTGCTCTAAGGGTTGCAATGTACATTCTAAGCTTTCACAATTTACTTAGAGCTAACATTGTAACACTTTGGGTACAACGTAGAAAACTTGCAGCCTTATGAGTCCATTTTCTCCCACTACTGTTTAGGTTATAGTTGCCATGTATACATTATAAACTCATAACATAATTTTATGATTTTGCTTTAAATGGCTCTCTATATTTTTAAGAAGTTAAAAGAAAATAATTCTTTCATATTTAGTATACATTTAATACTTCTGATGCTTTTGATTCCTTTCTGATGATCCAACGTTCTGTTTAGGATCATTTCTTTTCAGCTTACAGATCTTGCTTTAGCATTTTCTACAGTACTAGTATGCTAGTGACAAATTTTATTTGCTTTCTTTCATATGAACATGTCTTTATTTACTACCATTCTTGAAGAATATTATCAGGTGCTAATTTTAGATTGCCATTTTTTTAGCATTTTGAAAATATTTGTTCCAGTTTCTTCTGGCCTCCACAGGTTTTAATAAAAAGTCAGCAATTTTTCAAACAGTTGTTTCTCTGCAAGGTATTATTTTCCACTGGTTGCTTTCAAATGTTTTCTTTATGTGTAGTTTTTGGCAGTTTGATAATCTTATGCTTGAGCATGATTTTCTGTCTATTATTTCCTGCTTGTAATTTGATGAATTTCTTAATTTATAAATTTATGTTTTTTCTCAAATTTGAAAAATAAATTTGGTCATTTTATCTTCAAATATTCTGTCACATTGCTCTAACTCCAATTACACATACATTAGACCTTCTGTTATTGTTCCAGAGGTCACTAAAGTTCTCTAATTTTTTTTAAAAATGTTTCTCTCTGTATTCCTCAGATTGGATATTTTCTATTGATCTATCTTTCTATTCCCTAATTCTTTTTTCTGTCGTCTTCATTCTCATACAGTTAATATTTCTTTTAGCTATTGTGTTTTTCAATTCTAGAATTTCCACTTTTAATATATTTTCTATTTTTCTGCAGAAGTTTCTTCATTACAAGCATATTTTCCTTTACTTCAATGAGCATATAGGTTATAAAAGCTTCTTAAAATTCCTTGCTTTGTAATTTTGAAATTTGGGTTATCTCAGGGTAACCTTGATTGTCTTTCCTCTGGAGACAACCCAAATTTTGGAATTTCCCACATTTTCCTGGACCTTTGTATGTCAAATAGTTTTGAGTTGTATTATAGACATTTTGAATGTTACACTATAGAGACTCTGGATTTTCTTATGTGAAATATTTCTCTACAGAGTACTGAGGTTCTTGTCTTCATAGGCAATTAACTTATTAGGGATCAAACTACAGACTTTATTTTGTATGTGGCAGCTCAGATCTCATCAGTTCATTTTTAAAAATCTTTACCTAGAATGCTTTGAATCCGGCATATGCATGTATGGTGCATTGGTCAGATAATCGGGAAGATTTACACACAAAATTTGAAACCCCACCTCTCTATAACTTTCCTTTCTGGGATTTCCTCCTTATTTTAAGAAATCTTTTTTTCCTTCTTCTTTTTTTGTTTTGTACTCTATTCTTTGAATCTTTAGGCCAGAAAAAAAAAAATGATAGGTTTTTCTATCACATACAGGAAGGGAGAATAAGTATCTGGGTGGAGGAAAGTCCACCTTCTGGTCTTCTCTGACCCTCTCTCTGGGAGGCAGTCTGCCCAGAATGCCGGGGCTCTTAAGTAATGGAGAACACACCTAGACCCATGGGACCCCTGTGGCTCCTGCAGTCTGGGTCAGAGCTGAGAAATGTCTGTGTGGGAATGAGGAAGACAGAACCACGGAAGTTGAAGCCCCTTGGGGAAGACAAAGGCGCCTGGTAGGTAGAGAAGCAATATAGCACCTGCCTGCCGTCTGGCTCGGGTCTGTGGGGTGGGAGGTGCCCTGGGCAGCTGAGAGCCTGGTGTTCTCTCTGCAAGAAGCTCCCTGCTCACGGGCAGCAGCAGTCTCCGGACTTGTGTGGGTAGAAAGAAGGACACTGTAATTGGTCAGAAGAGTGCAGATGGTGGCAGACCTGACCTGGAGGGCCGTTCAGGGCCGGGGAGGCAGGAGGTGGCTGCAGCCTGGAGGGCAGGCCTGGGGTGAACAGGCTTCAGTCTGCTTCTTAGGCACAAGGGTCCCGCAGATGCAGGTCAGATTCATAGAGGACATAACCGAGAGCCCTCTGAAGCGGCTGCCCAGGGCCTCTCAGAGTAGAGCCTGCTGCGCACCGGTGCGAGATCCCTGAGCTGGGACTGGGGTGAAGCCAGAAACCAAGCTTCCAATCAGGTTCTCCAAGCAGAGAGCCCTGAAGATGGCGGCCCACGGGACCTGGAAAGCTGAGTCAGGGCCAGCCAGGCAGGAGGCAGCTAGGACCTGGAGTGTGGGCTCAGATGAATAGGCGGCAGTCTGCTTCTTAGGCGCAAGGATTCCATGGATGTCAGGTCAGAGGCGCAGAGGTCGCAGCCCTCCACGCCCCACCCAGCAGTCGCCCAGAGCCTTTCTGGTTGGCACCCGCCACTCTCCAGTCAACTCCCATGCCCTGTTCCCGCTGAGCCCTAGGGGCGAAGTGCCTGGCTCCAAATTCCAGGATATGGTTCAGGGAAGCCGCAAATCATTCCAGTACCTCCCCAGCCTGGTGTAGTCCTGGCACCATGTACCCGAGAGTTCAGGATGGCCCCAGCTTTTGCCTCCTCTCGGCAGAGCCTGTTGTCTGGTGCAGCGGCTTTGCACCGTCTCCAGACGTGGTGTCCCTGTCTGAGCGGGTAGGAGGTGTGTGGGGGTGATGGGTCTCCTCCTGCAGGTCAGATTGCACTGGGCTGGCAAGGCAAGCATGCTCTGTTCTCTATTGTTCCCTTCATGCCCTCCAATCTTTGTGTATGTATCGTCGATCACCTTCCCCACCCCCCTGCACTGTGTCCCACGTTGCTTCTCTGTGAATTCACAACGCTGCTTCCGAAGCGAGCAGTCCGCACATAGGCAACTGTCTGCACTCTTCTTCCTGGGAGCGGTGAGCTGGCAGGACACCTCTACTCCACTATTTTTTCCCTTTATCCTTTATTTCTTTCTTTACCAATTCCAGCTATATTCTGGTCTTTTGCACGATCAGATAAAAACATTCTGGAAAATTCAGGAATATTTAAATAAACAAATTTTGACTTTATTGATAAGGTTGTTTTTCGTCTAAGTTCTAGGCCAATGTTCTCTCCCAGAGAGACGCTTTTTCAATTGTTAAGGCTTACCTGTTGAATCAACCTACTGCATTAATGTTAGATACTCTTATGCCATATATTCTGGAGTATATGTACTCCTACACTGTAGAAGGAAAGAAAGACAAAAGAAATACATAAATAAAGATTGAAAAGAAATCTTTGCCACAAACTTTCTTTAGCCTATTTTTATTGAAATGTATTCTTGAATAAATGTCATTCAAAATTTGAGGTGATAAGAGTTTATTGAACTTCATACTGGTAAAGAATAATAATAAACAAACAAAAACAAGACTCTCTTTACTTCTAGCAGTGCTATTGTCAAAACTGTTCTAAAATACAAGCAAGGTTTTAGGGGAAAATTTATACCCAGTAGTGGGCTAGTATTTTCCACAGGAAACAGTGGTTCAGGACTCATACTAATTTTGTCCATGGGAATTTAAAGCAAGACACATTTTCGTGGTTTAGATTACACATAGTCGTTGTGGGAGCCAAAAACAAAACTACTTTAATATCCCCCAAAGAACTGTGATTTAAAAGTATTCTTTTTCTCAGGGTAGATATAGTTGTGAAAAAAAGTATTACTTTTTTAAAGTGAGCATTCTAATTAAAATGAACACCAACACACTGAGCTCTTTTATAATTGTTCTAAAGGGAAATAGTCTATTCTAATTAATCTTTCATATAAATTCTTTTACTGCTGCTCTTTGATTCAGTTGAGCATATATATAATTTTGGAATAATAAATGCCCATGATAAATGAGAGTCATTATATATTATTTTCTTAAGAAGAAATGTCTTAGATTAGTATATTTAAAAAATGTAGGTTTCTAAAAGAATTCCAAGCTTTTATGTTTTTGGAATCCTGTCCATAATTGTCTTGACAATTGTAATAAAAATATCATTAATATTTCACTTTAATGATTTAGTACTCCAGAATAAATTACAACGGGACAAAATTCCATCTGAATAGCTATACTGCATCCTATAATCATGCTAAATGAACTCATTATGATTAGTTTTATGAGCCTGAGACATGAAATTAGACTTTAGGTCATTCTAGAAAAGAAAATAATTTTTTTCTTTTAGAAAATGTATATTTTTAAGATGTCTGCTATTGTTATTACCTTTAGGTCCACTTGGAAAATTCTGAATTGTTACCACACTACTGCTTATTAACATGTTTTCTAGTTCCTTCTAGAATAAGGAGATTTGAGAATTAATCTTGTAAGTCATTTCTTAGCATGTTCTGTCAGTTGCTGTTCTAACAAAACTACAAAGTTCAGATGGCTATTATCTCAGTTGTATTCCCATATCCTGCTTTGCTTCTTTTGATCCTTACCATTGTAATGAATAGCAGGGGTCTGCTCTACTAAGAAGTCGAAAGACGTTTAGCTGTATATATTCATGGAAACCTAAATCATATGCGGGTCTGGAACTGTTTGCCTGTATCCAAGGCAATGATTTGTTTCAGTGGAGACCAACAACCACCACCCACACCAGCCCTACTGAAGAAACAGGGAATTTTTCAGCCTTACTGAAGCTGAGAATGAGGTAAGGTGGAGGTGGCAGAGGCAACAGAAGGGATAGAAGTACAGATGGACCTTGGAAAAAAACTGGTTAACAGCATTATCATAAAATTCTGCCATGTATATGCCTCTTGCGTTGCCTAGATTTTCACACCCACCTCCTGGCCCTAGTAGAAGAGAATATTTATATATTTTTTGGTTTGTTCTTTTTAGTCATTTTATGCCAGATTGGCTTTTTATCCCATGGGGTCTGAGTTTATTTACGGGGTTGTCTAAAATACATTCTAAGTTTCCACAACCTGTACATTGACTCAAAAAACATTGACCGAGTGCCTGCTGTTGCCAGGCACCATGCTAACTAGCAAAAGGAAGGAGTCAAACATATTTGAGTACTTATGTGACAGGCACTATTCTAAGATGCCTTCTATGAGGTAGTGTAGCATCTCCCTTTAATAGATGAGAAAACCAAGCCATAGAATACCCAAAGCCATGTGGTGTTAAGTGGTATTCGGACCCACATAAAGTAGGTGTCCTGGCCCATCACCTGCACTGTGGCATAACTCAAAGTTTAAACACAATCCCTGCTGCTAAAGACCTCATGTGTCCCAGCCATGTGGGAAATGTGCTTTGCTCAGGGATGTGAGCCATAAAGGCTCAATATTTGTCTCTGGGTGAAGAGCTCTGCTGCTGTTATCCCACAGTACCCACACTCACTCAATCTACCTGTATTCCCCACTGGACTGTCAGCTCCTTGAAGGCAGAGGTTCTATCATATGCACAATTGTACCTCTAGAGCCTGCACAATGTTTTTCAATGTCTATCCGGAGATAGACCTGGTGTCCTATCACATTTTCTGGCTGAGTGACTTTGGATGTGCTATTGAATCTCTTATTTTACTTTCTCTCTCTGAAACAAGGGTAACACAAATCTACCTCATTGGTTTGTAGTGAGCAATAAACAAGAAGAGATACGTAGAAAGCACATCACATATACAATGTTCATTACAATGTTTAACGAACATTGGCTGTCTCTTGTGGATAAATACATTCAACAAGTACTTATTTAGTGAATAATAACCACACTGTATTTATTTCTTATGTGGTCTCCAGAGAAAGCTAGTGTTCAAGATAATGACACTTTTTTTTCTCTCTTCTTTTTGTCTCCTCCAGATACAGGTGGTTTGCCTTCTCTGTCAATGTGGGTTCATAGGAGGCCACAGCCCCTAAAACAATAGCTACTGATGGGGTTTAGGGCACACTACCCCAAAATATTGCACCTTGGCTGTGGAGAAAACAGCAGAAAAGAAAAGTCACTCTCACCTTTCCCTTGTTCTTCTCCTCTAAAGCAGGTAATAAACCTTTCATTCCAGAGGTCTCCTCCTGTACCCAGTGAAAAGGAACATTTGTATCCTTGAAGTCACAGAGATGCCAAGAAGAATCTGCACAAATAGGTCTTGCTATGTTCCCCCCAGTGTATTACCATTAGATCAGACCCCATTTGTCCAACCATACTTCCCCACACCTGTCCACTCTTCCATCAAATTTACATAAAGGTACACAGCTTTCCTTGTTTCTTTGGATCTTTATATCCTTATGAAAGTTCCTGTGTCTTGTAAACTTACATGAAGTAAATTTGTATGCTTTTGTTAATCTGTCTTTTGTTATAGAGGTCTCAACATGAGGTTTCTCATGGATAAGAAAAGGATATTACTTTTTCCCTCTTCCACTATCATTTACTGAGAGCTTATTAGTCCTATGCTAAGCATTTTAAATACAGTATTTAATTTAATCCTTATAACACATATGAGTTAGTTACTAGTGTTATTTCTGCTTTAGAAATAGGAAACTATTGCATAGCTTGCTCAAGGTCAAAAAGCTACTAAGTTTGGGGAGCTATTATTTTTCTCAAGTCAGCCATATGCTCTATTATCATCCTGATGAAGGAAAGGACATTATCTTCTTTCTACAGGTGTTTAGATGATGGAAAATGGGCCAATTGATAAGATGCATTTTGAAGATAGAGAAAGGAAACATAATGAAACCTTTATAAAGCAGTCAAGATGTTTTCTTGTGCTCACATTAATCGATATACAAAAGGAAGAATCAGAGACTTCAGGAATAAATAATTAACAAAAAATGATTTTCAGTGTTCTCCTTTCAACTCCAGATAAAACCAGTTCTAATATTTATAGATAACCTGACCTTAAATAACCTCATCAATCAGTTCAGGAGGAAGGAGAAATTTTTATGTCTTTTAAAAAGAAAAGAGGGTGTTGAATTTGATTAACAAGTATAAGGTTCAGAAAATGTATGGTAAGGAGCATAATCTCTAGAAGAAAGCAAAATATGTAATCATTGTCAAATTAGGTTGCTTATTTTTAATAACTTTCCATTTCAAAAAAATTTTAGATTTACAGAAATATTGCAGAACTAGTACAGAGGGTTTCTATGTCTCACATCCAATTTCGCTAGTACTAACATTTTATATTAGTATAATTGTCATAATTAGTGAACCAATATTGATAATTATTATTAAAGTCTATATGTTATTGAGATTTCTGCAGTTTTCCCCAGTGTTTTTCTCTGTTCCAGAATCCAATCCAGGATATCATCTTATATTTAGTTGTCATGTCTCCTTAGGCTCCTCTTGACTGTGACCAGTTTCTGAGATTTTTCTTATTTTTGATAATCTGGACGGTTTTGAGGAATATTAATCGGGTATTTTGTAAAGTGTCCCTAAAATAAATTGGTCTAATGTTTTTTCTCGTGGTTGGATGACGTTTTTATCTTTAAGTATGTCAACATAAACTAGTCATCAGTAATAACATCTGTCGTAGCTGAAAGTCATAAAACATCCAGGAAATGGAATGGGCTCACTCTTGTTTAAAGGAAAAGGATCTGACCTTCGTTAGAACTCTATTCTCCAAACTACTAATTAGTGTAATAGACTGAGGGGCATTGCTGTTTAAAATGCTGGAATTCACAGGTAGATCACAGGGAGAGAGAGAAGGGTAGGGATGCTTACAGGTATATAGGGCTATACTAAGACATTGAATTAGGATTGAAGAGTACAAACTAACTGGAGTGCTATGGTCTGAATGTTTGTGTCCCCTCAAAATTCATATGTTGAAACCTAATTCCCAAGGTGATAGTATTTGGTGGTAAGGTCTTTAGGAAGTGATTAGGTCATGAGGGAAGAGCCAGATAGCCCCTTCCTCCATGCAAGGGGCCAGTGAGTAGGCATCATCTATGAACCAGGTAACAGGTAGTCACCAGACATCAAAGCTGCCAGCACTTTGATGTTGGACTTCCCAACCTCTAGAACTGTGAGGAATACATTTCTGTTGTTTAGAAGCTACTCAGTTTATGGTATTTTGTTATAGCAGCCCAAACAGACTAAGACACCAAGTTCCAGACAGTGAATACATACTTTCCATTAGAGATAGCATTGTGTTATCAAAGTGGTTTTTGAAACAGGGCTTCAGACAAAATGAGGATTTCATCTGCAGAATTCAACCCTCAGAGAGAAAAGTCAGGGGCCAGAGTCCTTCCCTGTTGTCTGAAGTTTGCAGTGAGACTTCTATTCCAGTAGGGGAGATAAATGTAATTGGGAAATCAAGGCAGAGGTTCTTTCATAGGGCCTTCGTAAACATGCCCGGGATTGGGAATGCACTCCATTGGCACAAAGGTATGAGATTGCCTCAGGAAAGTCAGGTTTTCAGCTCAAGGCAGCCAAGTGCATGACGTACCCCATTTACTCTTACCATTCTGCCACGTTAGCTCAGGATTAGATGGTTCCCTGGGTGGGGCAGACCTGCAAGTCTACTGTCCTGGGTACCTTTAGATGTCCTGGGTACCTTTAGATATCCTGGGCAAGGGATGGCAATGTTCAATTTATAAGGGTTTTCCTGTAGGGTAGCTCCAGCTATCTAGGGACATGATCTACCTGTTGCTATATGTTCTTATTTTCTTATAAAAGTTAGCTTTAATTTGGTAAGTGAGAAATTTTTAATTTTCTTTTAAATATCAATGGATCTCCATTGTTCTTAGTTTAGACTCCTCATCAAGGCATGGGTAACTTTTGGATGGATGCTGATGAATTTCTCAGTCTTGCCCCAACTCATTCCCCAACATGAACCCAATAATTTAGCCATTCTATAGGACTTGTAACTTAGTTACCCGTGCTTTTTTCTCAGCTTTTTACCTTTGAATATTGCATTGATTCTGCCTAATATGTGCATCCTCCTTTCTCCCCTTCCTGAATAATTTCATCGTCCCTACAACTAATTTTTACTAATTTTTTTCTATTTAATTTATTTCATCTCAGCAGTCAATATAATATTTTTAAAAATAGAAATTATGTCATGACATCCCATTTAAACTTACCAATGACTGCATTACACTTAAAATAAAATTAAACTCTTTACCATGATCTTCAAGGCCCTCTATAATCCGGGACCTCCCATCTCTCCTATCCCAACCATGTATTACCAGGCTATAGCCACACCCACTTGCTTCTGTTGCTAGAGCACTCTAAGCTTGTTCTGGTTTTAGGCCCTTTGCACTTCCCTCAACCTAGAATATTCTTGGTCCCTATATTTGCAGCCTTAGTTCCTTCATGTTGCTTACATCTTAGCTAAAATGTCACATCCTGAGAGAGCCATTCTTCAGCCACTCTCTGTAATGTTGCTCACTTCTTCTTGTTAAATTTTCCTTGTGGTACACATCACTCTTGGAATGCCCATACATTGGTGGAGCTTATCAATTAAGTGTATGGGCCCCAGAGCCTTACTGTTTGATTTTACACCCTGGCTTGACCTCTTATTAGCTAAGTGATCTCTGGGGAGCAACTTAACCCCTCTGTGCCTAGTTAACTGCTCACTAGTGGTTGTAGGATGAGATTCCCTAACACATAAGATGAACCTACAGCCAACAAAGCATTATGTTGTCAAGAGCTGGGCTGGAGAGAGAGCTGAACTGCCAGGTGTCAAGGTAGTTGGTTAAGACACAAGTCCACAATGAAAGGAACAGTCAAAACTTTAATCACTTTTTGTGATGGTATATAAGCAAGAGACTGAAAACCCAGTTGCTCCTATATTCCATTTTTTCCCATGGAATGGTGCCAAGGGAGGGTCAGATATATCAGAAAAGATGTGGGGATGCAGCACTGAGGGTCTTCTCATTTGTGGAGGGAATCTGTGATAAAAGGCTCCTGCCATGTGATGGGCCTTGGAGCTGGGGATTGAGGAAGCGAGAGGGAAGGGCTGGGAAAGAAAAAGTACTGAGTACTGAGTCAGAGTGGAGAAATGTGTCTTCAAGTGCCCTCTGCTCCCATAAGGTGGTCTCGGCAGAGAAACCCGAGAAAGCCCATGGCCAAGAGTCCCTCAGTAAGCAGCCTCTGAATGCAGCCTCCTGGGCTAGGAATGTAGATGTAAGTGCATCGTGAGCTGGAGGAGTCTGAATCCTAATCCTTGACTGCAATTCCCTACAAAGACCGCAAGCAGGTGGCTGTGCACCAAGTCTGGGGGTGGGGAGGGCATTTGCCCCCCATGAGGACTGCCAGGTAAAGTCTTTGTGATTGCCAGTGGTTGGGCTTCAAAAATCACACATAGGATTTTGGCCTGGAGCTGGACTCCTCGACCATGTAGGTTTTACCTCTAATTATCATAGGTTTAATTGTTTCTTGACTATCTCATGCTACCCTTGGCTATTAATTCCACAAGAGCTGAAACTATGTCTATTACATTCACCCCTTTATCCCCAGGGCCTAGTTTGGTATTTAAGTCTAGTTAAAAGTATGATAAATATTCGTTGAAAACATATATATACTTATGTATATTTATACAAAATATTTAATTTTATTAATTAAAAAAATTTATCAGAGTAAAATCTACAAAAGTTGAATAAGGGAATTTCTATTTTCAAACATCTACAATGTATTATAAAATATGTAGTTATTTAACATTACATATTATTTTAATACAGTGAGATAGACCAAGTATTGAATGTACAAAAGTACATTCAATGATTATCAAAAGTAACATTTTACTTTGTAGTTCAGTTCTCTTAGCTTTCTCGAAAACTTTCTGAAAGCTAAGTTTAGTTCTCTTAGCTTTCTTAGTAGAAAGAAGAAATTGATTTTTAATATTGGGCAGAAAGATTTATTGATAGTGATTTTGCAAGGAATTTAGAAGGATCTTCTGCAATAGATAGAGCAACCCATTTTAATGCTGATTCAAGAGTGTCCAGTTAACTCTTCTGGAAATTGGGCAGGGAACGTTGAATGCAAACCTTTATTTCTTGATATAGAGAATTGGTGATGTGTTGTATTTCTATAAACCTGTGGCCTTCTTTCTTTTTGCTTTGTATATTTTAATGGTGATCTCTATCTAAACTTTAGCTATCTCTGTAGTTTCTCTGTAAACTCTTCAATTTCTGTAAGAAATCTGTTTATCCTCTATCATGAGAGCTCATGTTTTAGCCACTATTTTTGATGCTTTAACTCTAGGATTTCATATATGTTTTTAAGTTTTTCATTTTCTTTTACATTTAGCACAAAGTGAACTAATATCTTACAATGAGCATCTGATTAAATCTAAAGGTTAGTGAATCCACAACTTGATCAATTTAATCTTTGACTCAATTGTATTATTACTAATATCAGTACTTTTACTGTCCAACTATGAGTACAAAAATAACAAAATTCAAATAAGTACTTAAGATATATGGTACTGATAGAGCTGGTGGAATTTACACACACACACACACACATACACATGTGCATGTGTGCCCATGCAATTTCACTGAATTGGGTAACTTTCTTTTGAGATTACATAGCGTCATGGGCTTAAGTTTATTGTAATTTTTATTACATATTATTAAAATTATTTATTTACCTGATTAGCTTTATCCTTAGACTCTGAGTGCTCCTTGAATACTGTAATGTTTGTCTGTGCATCATTACTAAATACCAATGACTAGTAATGCAATTAACAAATAAGTATTTGTTTAAAATAATACTAATGATAGCCTTTATCATTTATAAGATAAGCTGGTATGTGCTGGACATTGTATTGGGTAAATACATATAATACACATACTTATATTCGTGTGTTTCTGTAAATCAATTATAGCTAATACTCACAAAATCCTACAGTGTAGGTGTTACATGTTTCAGATAAGAAAACCAAAGCTCTTTCTACTCTACCATGCCACTCACTGAAAGGCAGCTTTAATTAATAATGTAGACTTGTTTGGACCCTCAGAGATTTTAGACCTAGCTCTTCTCTTTCTCTTCCTATTCACAATTTAAACATTTAAGATGTGCTTTTTGGAATAAAATCTATACTTACTGGGTTTGGTATAGAATTTATGGCTTTTTATTCAAAGCTGGTATTGTTTTTCTAGGTAGTTGAAGCTCTTGTTGCATTTCACTTGCTAATTCTTGAGTTTGATTTGAAATACATATATATATACAAACATATATACACAGTTTTGAAGGAAGCTGTGTGTGTATATACACACACATTCACATATATATGGAATTATACATATATAGAATATGTATGTATATATGGAAGTATTAAAATAGTAGATCAGCAGTCTCTATTTCCTCTTTTCTTTTGGTAATAGAATCCTTCAAGTTATCACAGACACGTGGCTGCTCAGCTGCAGATATCTGCTAGTCTGCTTTGCAGCTAGGTGAGGCCATGCAACTCCATTCAATATGTGCATGTATAAGTGATGCCTACAACTTCCCATAAATCTGCCTAAAGAAGATGGTCTTTTTCGCCTGGACCTTCTCTCTTCTTTTTCCATAAGAAAGAATGGGAATTTGAAGGCAGTGAGCTTTCGCTTTGTAGGAAAGAACAATGTCAATGATGGATGGTGGAGCCACAAGATAGAGGGACGGTGTCCCTGAGTAACCTTGTGGAACTAGGTTATTCAGCTACCTTGCCAGCTCTGACACTTCTGGACTACCATGTGAGAGAAAAATAAATATATTTAAGCCACTGTGTTTTGGGATAGCTCATGTCACTGAAACTTAATACGTACGTAACCGTATAACATATATTTAAATGTATAATATATGTAACAGAACTCTTACATACATTAAATATAGCACATGTATAATTTTCAATCAATAGAATAAAAGTTTTATTTATCGGCAATGCAGAATGGAATGTAATTCTTTTTTACATTTTCATACAGAAACAAAAAGGTTATATAGTTCTTGCTAAGGAAGAGATAGAGAAATATGTGGTTTGATTTAAATCGACCGTACATGGTCTAAGATGCTCTGTTGGCATTTCTAGTTATTTGTCACAACTTCTGCAAAGTATTTGTTATGCTGGTCTACTAAGGCCAAATTTGTAAGTTTGGCATTAGTATTCATGATAATGAAGTATTTTGTAATATGGAAATCTACCATAAGTGCAAAAGGAAGATTCTCAGGGAGATTTATTGTAATTACTGAAGCAAGGAATAAATTTTATTCTTAGAATTAATTTTAGTTTAGGGAATAAATGTAGATACAGTAATTGTATTCTACAATGAACCATGCTTGTTTCCATGTAGCTCTTCTCTTTTTCCCCAAGTCACCTCTTTACATTTCATGTTCGCAGTTTGTAATGCATTAGAATTACAGCAAACACTACAGAAAATTATAAAGTCTATGCTGTATACACAAGAGGTCATATAACCATTTAGTTCTAAATAATTAAAAGATCATGAAGGTTTTGAGTAATTGGCATTTATTTCAGAATCATCTAATCAAAGAGATTTTGATTGCAGAAAACATATGACAAATAACATCATTTAAATGTCCATCACCAGCTGCAAAACATTTTTTGAGCTCTTGGAAGAATACTTGCTATTTTCCTAGAAATTTTATCAAATGCTCTTTATTCTGCATATTTTTTCCTATAATCTTATACCATAAAAAAGAGTTACATTTTTCTGAAAGAAAAAATTCTGGTCCCATTTGCTACAGTTATAAGATTGTGAAAATATATAGTTTTTAATCTTTTTAAGTATATGGAATATAAATATATGCTATGCAGCAAATTATTTGTCACATATTGTCTAGCTTTTATTTAAGATATTTTGAAATACATTTAAGTTTCTTCCATTATTATGTAAGAAATAATGAATGGATTTTATGATATTCTAAATGGCCTATTTTGTTGTTCTCATTGTACAAACATAGAAGCAATGAATTAAAGGTGGAAGCAATTGATTAGTTGACTAAGAATTATACAACTCGTAACTTTAGAGTAAGTGCAAAGAAATAAAAATATCTGAGTATACTGACAACATTTCTGGCTTTATTTATTTATTTTGATTGCTGATTTGCAGTCACTAAGGTGAAATAGGCAGCCTTTCCGGAAATATAGTCTGTGATCAATTGGAATGCAAATACTATGGCGTGTGTGTGTGTTGTACGTGTGTGTATATGTTTGTGTCTGGGTGTCAGGGTTTATAGGAAACAAAGTCAAAGACTCACATTTATTGTTCACTGACTATGCTCCAATCATTTGTTTTGTCATTTATTCTTCATTAAAACTCTAAAAATGAGTATTTTTCAAACTGGGATCTGATATAGTCTTGTTGGGAAGTTAAAAGGAGGGAATCCATAAGTCATTGATGAACACTTTAAAATTTTGTGTTTCCATGTTGGTATTAAAAGTTAATATTAATATAAGAATATTCTACATTATATAGATGCCCATCTTATGTATTTAAGATACCAAGACCATTATTTACTTTATTTCAAGTGTCTAGGTTAAGGATTAAAGAACTGAGGTCAATTTACAACATAGATGATGTATTTGCTTTAATTGAAGGCCAAGTCACTTAACAGACAACTATATAGATAAGTCAACTTGAATTTAGGAAGAAAAATGTTTTAGCAGAACTGGGTCCTTACATGCAAAGTAATACGGGAATGCCTCCCATGAAAGAATTAAATAAAAACCTATTACATAATATCAAGTCGGTAGCGGTGACTCACATAAAGCAAAAATGTAGCAGCATAATGCAAAAGAATGATCATGGTGTGTAATTTCTATGTAGGATGCAGAAGGCTTCTTTGAGAAATAACACTTGCACAGAGTCCAAATGAGTTAGGTAAGTATCTGAGAAAAGAGATTTTCTGAGCAAAGGGAGCAGCAATGCACAGGCCTTAAGAGGGGAGTATGCTTGGAGCATTCAAGGAACAAGAGAAAGGAAAGTGTAGATATAGCAGAGTAGGCAAGAAGGAAACGTAGAAGATGATGAGAAATTGTGCATCTGTGCTGTGCAAGCAGGCACCAGTTTTAGAGGCAAGCGGTGCTAAAATCCAACCTCTATGCCACTAACCAAATCATGTTCTTAGAGAGGGGCTTGGTCAGCCAGGAGAAAAGGGGCACCTTTTTCTTTACACGAAGCCATTTTCTGTTCCTAGGGCTGTGACTACCCAGTGGAGACACCTTTTTCTAATTGAGCCATCCTTGTAAATGACACAAAAGTGCCATGAGAACTAGCAGTAGCCCCAAGAAAGGAAGAGGCAATGTAGGGAGCGTATCATTCTGCAGGACAGGATGCAGCCTTAGAGAAACATGAAAATGATTACATTACATATGTGTATTACAGAATTCAATTCAGCTATATGAGTACCCAAAGCAAGTGTTAGAGTCAGCCAGAACCAGGCTGAGATCCTTGGCTTGGTCTTGTACAAGTTGGAGTGACCTTGGGCAATTGAATCATCTCTGGCTGTGTTTTCCTCTCTGTACAATGGGAATATTAATATCTGCTTTACAAGCTTTTAAATAGTGAGATGTTTGCAAAGCACTTCACCCAGTACTTCACCCAAAGCAATACCTTAATAAGGGTGAGCTATCCTTGTTATAATCATCAAAGCATTAAATGCGGTCTTGGGAATATACAAAGACCGAAACAGATTAAAATAATAATGATGAGATCAAGTGAACAATTTTCAACCAGCATTTATTTGAAAGACATCTCAGGAATAGTCATTGTTTTACATTCTAGGGATAAAACAATGGACTAAACAGAAAAGACCCTATTCTGTTAGACCTTACATTTTATCGTGAAGACAAAGACAAACCAATAAATAAACCTATGCTATGGGTTAGGCAGCAATAACACATATGAAGAAAAATACATTAAGTAATACAATGAAGAATGATGGCATAGGCATGGAAGTGGGGCAACTATTTTATCTAGGATTATCACACAAGTACTATGTATAGAAATGACGTTTATGTAGAGATCTGAACCTGTAAGTGTTCCAGGCATCTTAACAACAGATGCAGAGGCCCTGAGGCAGGAGCCTGCTAGATGTATTTTGGAAGAGCAGAGAAGCCACTGTGGCTGGGTCTGATGGATTCCTGCTGGGAAAGGAGCAGGCCATGATGCAAGGGTGGAAGCTAGATGAGACAAACAGTAAAATCATCTTTAATGTCTAACAATCTATACTGGAAAGCTAGGATGTTAATCACGTTATTGATTAATCTGTGGCTGATTTTACTGTTGACTTTGCTTCCAATGGTTTTCTTTCAACTTAGTCATCTAATGATGGGTTTTAATCTCCATAGCAGGGCAGATTAAATAATCAGAGGTCACATTGCTACCTTAAGATAATCATCTCTTGGATACAATGCACACTATCTGGGTGAAGAGCACACTTAGAACTTTGACTCTAACTGTACAAAAGCAAATTATATAACCAAAACCTGTGTACCCCTCTAATATTCTGAAATGAAAAAAAAAATCTCTTCTTCACTTTAGCTTTAATTTTAGAAGATTAATTTAGAAGATTAAATGGATATAAATTTATGAGCTCCTACTTGCCTATATCTAAAAATTTGGGGGAATAGAAATTCATTAATCTCCAGATAAGTATGACATCATCACAATATGTACATTAATTTTAATGCCTAGAATTAAAAGTAGGTTCTGCAAAGCTTTTTCTTAGATTTGTATTTTTATTATAGGTTGTTTAAGCATATAGCTATTATAAAAAATCGACTAAGTAGAAATGGTAAAAAGTGGTGCTCTTCCTTGGATATTATCCCATGTCTCTAAATTTTCTGCTCACACCTTCTCTTACTGCTTTGACTGTTTTTCAGAAGCATATTAACCTCTGTAAATCTCAATTCGTCTGAACTTCAAAAACTATTGCCCTATATTGTTACATAAAACAACAAAATTAAAGGCAATTTGTCATCCCCCTAAAAAGCGTGCTCCATTACCTCCTAATGAATTTGGGAATGAAGATCTCTTTCTGCTTCTACTGGCTTTTAATCTTTGTCACAACTTTTTACATTCTCCTTCAGTTCAGATCATTTAGAGGACTTCAGTGTTACTTGAGTCTCTCACATGGTAGTATAAACAAACACACTATCCTTCTATCCTGAAGTCGTGTGGGAAATCTAAGTGAAGCATTCTAAATCATTTCCATTTTTAAATGATAATTAGGGTTACTTTGGATCATTATAGCAATAGAAAAATAGTTAAACTAATGTATCCAAATCAACAGAATTTCCTAATTATGTTGGGTGAATAGTGATTCTGCCAATCATCTTGCATCCTGTCTTCCCTGTCTGACACCCCCTCTCCAACCTGACCAATGTAAACTATTGACTCTCAGCTTCAATCCCATGCTGCTGTAGCCAGTTTGGTGAGGCTGGGATCAAGACTTTGCAAACCACAGTTTTGCTTTGCCAGAGGATCCCTGCTGGGCTCTACCAATAGAGGCCACTTGGGGAGACTGGAAGGCTGGCTGGAGAAGGGGGGGACTGCTTTTTTCTGTTTAATACCTATCCTACCCACTCCCCATATATATACACTTTTTCCTAGTCAAGTGAACAATAGCATAGGTGGTGCCATGAAGGTAATTAAGGCCCCAAATCAGTTGCTCTTCACATAGGATTATCTTTGATGGACTTGGCCTAATCAAATGTGCTTTTTTTTTTAGACAGAGTCTC
>CAUYRT010069624.1:0-22209 GCA_963574885.1 Lepilemur ruficaudatus
TCTTACTCTTACATAATGAAATGGTCCACTAAATTGAGACACTGGTAACTTTAATGATCATTCTGTTACAATGTCGCTTAATAACAAAACAACTACAAGTCTAAGCAAATATTAGCACAGATAAAATCTTTATTCTGTATAGCAAAATATTTGTTAGGCTCTGGATGAGCCATGTACTTAAAAAAGGCTTGATATCTGGCTGGGCGCGGTGGCTCACGCCTGTCATCCTAGCACTCTGGGAGGCCGAGGCGGGAGGATCGCTCAAGGTCAGGAGACCAGCCTGAGCAAAAGCGAGACCCCGTCTCTACTACAAATAGAAAGAAATTAATTGGCCAACCAAATATATATGTAAAAAATTAGCCGGGCATGGTGGCGCATGCCTGTAGTCCCAGCTACTCGGGAGGCTGAGGCAGGAGGATCGCTTGAGCCCAGTAGTGTGAGGTTGCTGTGAGCTAGGCTGATGCTACGGCACTTTACAGCCTGGGCAACAGAGTGAGACTCTGTCTCAAAAAAAAAAAAAGGCTTGATATCGAGAAACATTTCTGATCAGTCTTTGATGTTTGCAGTAACAGGATAGAATGTATTTACTACCACCTTTCTGTTTAGGCCCCAGTGTGAGATGTGTATGAATGTTATGATTTTGTGTAACTCCAGGATAAACATCCAACAACACGTTTTACCTTTTTTCCCTAATGAAATAGAATCATGAAAAAAAATCCCTAAATATAAAAATTATATTTATGGATTCTGCTCTTTGTTGAACAAAGTGCTTTACAGACAGTATCTAGTGACAAGCCATCACTCTCCTTGTTTTATGTAATGAAGTTTATTTTATGCAGTGAGGAAACTTAAATACAGAAGCCTTTAAGGACCTATTCAAAGTCACCGAAAGTCTGAGAAAACCCGTTGTCAGTAACCCCATCTGCAGGTCGTCAGATCTGCACGCTGCTTACTTTCAGTAATCATCGTAGGTCCTATTAACTGCATTATTTTACTACATACAACCTTCTTTAGAATCAAAGAATGTCATGCTTATAAGAGACCAGGGATGCCTGGACGACCTATTCAAAAACTTTGATCTTCAGTCTTCTTGGAGACATACAGTCAGGTGGTTTCATCACCTGCTGCCACTAGATGGTGCTTGTCATTGAAACAAAGGTTCTTCCAACTTTCTGTTTTCTTTAGGTGCCTATGACCACCTTGTATGATGGGAAAGAAACTCGATTTATAAGCTAACTAGTGGGGGGTATTCTAGAAAGTCATTTAGCACAGAGAGTTACTGATTAAAAGGTGAACAAATCATTATCAGTAAAGCTTACTTACACCATTTTTTTCCTAATTCCATCAATTTTTCTGCTCATTCTTCTTGTCACCAAGCTGTGTGAACCTCGAGACAGAAAGAACAAACGATTCTTTTTTGGAGCTTGTGATAATCCCGGGACATAGCACAAGTTTGAGGACAGGTGAACAGAAATCTCAGGATTCATTGTTCTCACCCGGAAAAGCAACAGCAAAGGTGACCACCTGCAGAGTTAAGAAGGTTAATCAATGACCTTTCAGAGGAAAAACACGTGTCTCAATTACTGGACAATAATCGATAGGAAAGGAAATGGAACATGCTTTTTTAATTGTGGGACAGCAAACATCAAGTAATGAGAGTGATAACAGGGGCTGTTGACTCTTTGCTAAAGATAACTCTTTTTCTCATTAATTTAAGACACACCAAATCTGACCTGCGTAGTACTCTAACTCTCTCCCTGCTTCCCACCCCACATGCCAACTTTATACCCCTTTCGGGGTAAAATCTTGCCAATCTTGATAGTGAAATGCCCCCAGCAGTTTCTTATCTAGTTTCTGTGAAGGACAGTTTGACGTTTTGCAGCAAAATGCTTGGAAAATGTGTTTCTTGGACTTTTCCTTTCTCAAACATTCACCAAAGCTGACTGTTCATGGCCGGTTCACGATTATAATGAGAAATTGCCAGCTATGTTGAAATACATAATCCACAGTGTGGAAAACTGCTGAACAGCAGTGGCAAATTCTTAATACAAAAGTGGCTTCCCTCTGCCTGTGAGCTTACTTTGGGGCTGCTGATTCTTGCTAACTGCGTGTTCAGGGAATGAAAGTCAATTTTAACATTAGTCTAGAAATTACTAATTACTGAGGCAAAGCTTTAAAGCTAAATTTTTGTTTTTATCTTTGGTTTGGATTTCCCTTGTCACTGCAGTGGGTTATGTTGAATGTGCGAACATACATGTGAGCCACATGTGAACACAGACACGCGACATTAGTACTTCTTAATTTCAGACATCAGACAGGTTGGGGTGGGACCTAGTGCCTTCTGAGCATGGACTGGGAATTTTAAACATGCAAGCCGGTAAAAAGGTACAAGCTCCATCCCAGTTTCCCAAGCTCTGGTGCAGCACCGTGGCTCTCTTCCAGGGTTAAATACTGGAAAGAGAAGCCTCTGTCCACACATCATTTCTTCCCTACCTCCATTCCCCCCCCCCCCCCCGTGGAGGTCTTATTAGTCAGCTCTGTGTTGAAGAAAGACTAGGAATTAGGACCAGTGAGGCAGTACGTGAAATCGTTTTTCTCTGGCTTGATGTGTTTTGGTGGCTACTGTTGAAAATGCACTTTGGTCAGTAACTTGCACACGTATACATCATGTGTGTAACCAGAATGTGCACACACACCTGCATGAGAGACCGTGTGGCCGCACCCCATGAAGGGGCTGCTCGCCGGCAGGACTGAGAACGCTGGATGGGGTTTGTGCTGAGTCTGTTTCCATCTTACCGGCTCACCCAACTGATCCTAACGGTGCGGGGCCACTGATACATTAGCGTTATTTGCTTGGCAAAGGGTACTTACCTCTCATTAATTAGGCTTAGGGACACAGTAAATACAAATAACCACTTTGCACATTCAAGAAATTCCCTTGCATGGCTAAGGGTGTGTCCCTAAGTGCCAGGAAGAAAGGAGCCAGCCGAGGAGGCTGAGACCCAGGCTCTCCCGGACATCCTTTGTTACAAGGTGAGCAGTGGCTTGAGCCCGAGCCGGCAGCGCCCCCTCCACCTGCACGACTCAAGTTTCACAAAGTAGCGTCGAGAGTGACCGGGGCTGGGAAACGCTCGCGACTTCAGGTCCGCACGGGAGCCCAGGCCCTCCCCTGCGGGGACTCGCCCGATCAGGACCGAAGGCCGGACCTCGCCGCCCGCCCAGCGACAAGGAACCCGGGCGGGCGCAGGCCGGTGCGGAGCCGGGTCCCCGGCGGAGGCGGCGCGGCCCGAGGCCCCTCCCCGCCGCCGCGGGTGCCCGGGCGGGTGACGCCGAGCGGCGGCCCGCGCGGAGGGGGCCGGCCGGGCGGGCGCGAGCGAGGGCAGGGCCGGGGGCCGGCCGAGGCCACTCGCGGCTTTAAATATGGATCGCGGGCTCGCGCTCGCGGCACAGCCCGTCCCGAGCTCCCGTGCCCCGGCTCGCTCCCGAGGGGCGCCCGGGCCGGGCGGTTGCGGGCAGCGGCGGCGGCGATCCCCGTGCACACGCAGGGGCTGCGGGAGGCCAAGTAGCCGCCCGCGTCCGCACACTCGCGCGCCGCGCACCGCGCGGGCCGTGTAGACGCCCCCCCGCCCCGCGTCCCCCGGCCCCCTTCCCCGCCCCGCGCCCCGCTCTCCCGCGCTCGCCCCGCTCCGGAGCGCGAAGCCGCCCGGGCGCCCAAGTTGCGACTGCTCGGGCGCGGGTGGCCGGCGCCCGGGCTCGCGCCTCCGGGGATCCCGCGGGCCCCCGGCCTCCAGCCCCGGCGGCTGCGCTTCGGTGGCGGCGGCGGCGGCGGCTGCGGCCCCACACCCGGCCGCCAAACTGGAGGAGCGACGCAAGCCCGAGCCCAGGAGGTGAGCGCCCGGCCGGGCCGCGGCGGGAGGGTCGGCGGCGGGCGAGCGAGGCCGGCCGTGGGCCGGGCATCCCGGGGCTGCCTCCGCGGGAAAGTACTTTTCCCCTCCGAGGGGCTCCCGGGGGGTCCTGGCTGCCCCCCGCTGCGGAGCCCCCTGCGCGTAACCGGGCGTCGTTGCCAGCACCGTGGCGGGGACTGCGTGCGCGGCGGGCCGGGCTCGGGGGCAGGGACACGTGTGTCCCCGTGATCCCGGGTGGTCGCAGTGTGGCCAGGCACCTGCCTGGGAGGGACACGTGTGCAGACCCGTTGGCGGGGGACGTCTGGGGCGCTCTCAGCGCCCCCGAGCCCGCGGCGCCCACTTTGCTGCCCGCCCCAGGACGGAGCGCCCACGCTCGCCCCGGCGCAGCGCAGGCGGGGTGAGTCAGGCGGGTCCCCTGCGCGGGGCGCACACGCGTTGACCTGCAGTGGATGGGGCAGGGGGAGGCCGAGGTCACGCTGGAGTTTCTCTTGGCCGGCGACAGCGGAGCTCGTCCCCAGGTACCGGGCAGCGTGTGCGTCTTGGCAAGGGGAGGCGATTTCTTTTTTCTTAAGTGCGTTTCGGCCAGCCTCTGCCAGTCCGTTAATAAGTCACCAGGGGCAGGCAGGAGCTGGGAACCGCATCAGCCAACTGCAGCAAGCACCACCTAGAAAAAAGTTCTTGAAGAACAAAGGAGAAACTTGAACTTGCAGGTGAGGGATGCAGAAGGAAGCGGTTCCACGCCTGCCCCGGCATTGCTGAGCCTTGTCTCAGCTGCCTGTAAAACTCCTGTTTTTCCCCCCAACCTCATTCCTTCCCAGGCCTCTACCTGCTCAGCCTCATGGCCCCTCGAGTGAGCCCTTCCCAGGCTTGACACTGAGGGGCGGTGACCACTTTGCTTTGCCATCCCGGCTTCCTTTCTCATCTCACTCCAGCGCCCTAGAAAGTCGCTCCTGATAAGAAGCCGTGGACGCGGCGCTGCACTGAACGCGCATCGTGTCAAATCCTGGAACAGTCCCTTTCCTAAGAGACGCTGCATTTACCCTTTTTCTTGTCTCTGCATTTGGAATCGGAATATTACCTGGCTTGATTGCAGTGTGCATTACTCCTTAGGGCTTATTTTTCCCGTTCTCATTTGAGTAGGTTCTTCACTACAGTCAGACCAGCATTCAGTACCTCCTTATAGCCAGTGTCATGTTTTGAAACCATTTCTGAGAACTCTTCTTCTGTGTCTGCCATGTTAGCATTTAAATAATTTCCATGGTCTCTATAGCACTTAGATTGAAGTTATCAGTGTAACCGCATTCAAACCAAGTGTGCCTGTAGCTTTCATAACTGAGAAAAAGCTTTTACTTTCATTTTAAAGTTAAAAGTGGGGATAGGATTCTGGTCTCTGTATTCAATTTTGCAATGAAATGACTTGTCTTAACTTTATTCCCGCTGTCAAGTGGGATGATGCAGAAACTGTCACATATGCAGCCAGAGACAGGAAAGCAGTATTCTCGCATCCTGAGCTGTCCAGGCATGGGGGGTTGATTCCAGGAGTGGGGGAGAGAGGGAAAAGATGGGGTATTTTGATAGTTCCGGGCGTGTTTGAGAAGAGGGCGAACTGAGAAACTCCCAACGTTCTGTATTGGAGTGTTTCTCAAAATGAAGCTTTTGGTGTCATTTGCTGCTGGTTGGTCATTTCTAGAGACCAGTATATACATACAAGGCGCCCTAGCCAATGAGGTTTCCGGAATGTACTCTCATCTACAGTGATGTATCTCTTTCAGTTCCTTTAGCCAACATTAAATAACTTAAAACGTTTGAATGCTAGTTGCATGATTTCAGCCTTTTGAATGATTAGAAGATATGTTTGAATCTGCAAAAAAAAAAAAAAAAAAAAAGGAATACAGGCGATTGTATTTAGAGGAAAAATGTGGTAGAAATCGGATAACCTTTGGGCCAACTTCCAGCACCCCCGGGGTGGTGATCTCGTTTTTCACTGAGCTCTGGCAAGTACCGTTTTGAGGTTCTGATCCCTTGTTGTGATAACGAGAGAGAGATCGTCTGGCCATAGCTTGCGTCTTAAAGGAAAACACGACGCTTAAGAAAAGGAAATGCTGGTGAATCATGGAGATAATCAGGTTTCTCTGCCTGCCCCTGAGGGCGCTGCAGTCCGTGAGGACTGCTGTTGTTAGGAGAAGATTCTGGAGGGAATTTGCTGTACTTCAGAGTGGCGAGACACACCGTCCGCTTGTTTCTTGGATGTCTTTGTTTTCATTGAAGATAATTATGAATGAAAGCTAAGACAGGACTTGATGGATAATGAGATTGGGAGTGGAAGGAACAAACTGGGAAGAGAAACATCTAATGATGAATAAAGTTTCTAAGTAGCTTTTCCTGGGTTGCTGGATGGAGGGAATCAGGGCACATGATTTAAGGGGACAAAGGAAGGTATCAGCAGAACACGTATTTCAGTGGATACCGGTTCTGAGAGCAGCCCGTGAGTTACCAAACTTATGTATTTTTAGGGAGTCATTTAGCAAAATGGTTAAGGAACATTCTGGAAGTTAGTAAGATGTCACAAAATTAGATCTTACTACTTTTGCAAATTGTTGGAATTTTAGGGAAAGGGAAGAATAACGTTTCTTTCCTATGAGGTCAGGGCTAAGTTGTGTTCTGAGTACATGTTGCCGTTCTCCCTGTATTTAAACACTGGATATGTTTGGGTCGCAAAATGGAAACGCTGCTGTTGTTCTAACATGAAGAGGGTATTTTATATCCTCAGTGGGGCACATCTTTAGTTATTTTTCCTGCAGTGGGATGGGTTCCCTTTGACTCAGTTCCATGAAATGTACAGCTACACACACACAGACACACACACACACACACACACAGACACACTACTCATGTGTAGAGGTGGCTGATTTTATTTTATCTCAAAGCATATTTGCTTATCATCATGATGAGTTTGTGGCAATGACTTTTATTGCATTTCTGTAGTCTCAGAAGTGCAATGGTATTTCAAACAGGGCATCCAGAGGACAAGGAGAGCTGGGCACGGTGGTCCCAGCTACCCAGGAGGCTGAGGTAGGTGGGATAGTAATGACTTTATTTACCTGCTGTGGCAAAGAAGAGACACAAACTTTTTCTTCCAATCTTCTTCATAATGTTCATAACTTTATTCCTTAATGATAATGTCTTACTTGCCTTTGAATTGAGCTATGTATAGATGGTCCCCAACTCACAATGGTTGGAATTAATGATCTTTTGACTTTAGCTTGTTGTGAAAGTTGATTCGCGGTCAGTAGGGACTGTGCTTTGAGTACCCATAGGACCATTCTGTTTTTTACTCTCAGTATTCAATAAATGACACGAGATAATTCAACACTCTGTTACAAAATAGACATTGTGTTAGATGATTTTGCCCAACTGTAGGCTAATGTAAGAGTTCTGCGCGTGTTTAAGCTCGGTGAGGCTGAGCTATGACGTTCGGTAGGTTAGATGTATTAAATGCATTTTGACTTACAATATTTTCAATTCATGATGGCTTCATTGGGCCATCACCTCCTGGTAAGTGCAGAGCATCTGTATTTGAAAAAGATGGTAGTGGAAACAGTAATGGCGAAACCATGTGCCTCTGTGGTTTTTGCAGAAACCAAAACGTCATCTTGTTCTTTCCTACAAAAAAAGTAGATGTAAGGGATTGCTATGCTCCTTGAGAAGATGAGGAAACGAAGAGAAATCTGGATACTTTTTAATAATTTAATGGGAAATTATTCGTGGAGGTAGGAATGAATGTTTTAACTTTTGACTGGTGATACATGTTTGTTGAATGACTCTCAACAAATGCACGGATATTGTTTCAATCATAGCAGAAGATACCAAAGCAGATGAAAAGTTCAGAAGATACCAAAGCAGATGAAAGTTGATCCTGTTTTAATAGTGTCTGTTCCCTGTTGGTGATTCTGTTAAGCATCAGTGCCCACTCGCCCAGACTTTATTTCGGTTTCTGCAGTGGCAGGGGTGTTTCACTAGAGAATAATTGTCAATTTGAGTATACCATTTGGGTTTTAAAAATCCAAATGAATGAAAATGCAAAATGAGAAGGGAATACATTGTAATTAAAACTGATGGGATGTTCTGTGAGTGGCACAGCTACAAAAGCTGTTCGTAATGTCTTCCACGAGAAATTGGCAGTTTCCTTTCTTTTTTGGTAATGTATTTGCTGATTGATATTTTGTTTTATACTATTTGCAAATAAGAAAACTTTTGGGATCTGGACTTTCATGCTAGTTAATTCTAACTTTGGCTTGAAGGTCTAGTATTCACTGATAGGCCCTAGTACCAACCTCTTCTATTTGGAACTCCGCTATTTGGCATATTCCCCAGTAAGAAAGGCCCCTGAGCAGGTAAAATAGAGGGCACAAAAAGAGATGCATTCAAAAGCATTCGCTTTACTCATAGGAGAGCCCTCAGAGTCTTTTTACTCTTAATAAACATACTGTTCAGGAACTACAAAGTAGTAGGTAGTTATGGGTTGATATTGGCAGATTTCACAGAAAACATTGAAAAGTGCCCAAGAACAGCTTGGTAGCAAACAGCGAGGTAGGCAGAGTACTGCAAGCAGAAATAAGAACTCAGAGCAAACACAGGGGCTGAGGACTATTGAGGGATAGACCCTGATGGCATCACTTCATTACACCCCCTCCTCCGTCCCTCCCTTTCTCCTTTCTTCCTTGCTTTCCTCCCTCTCCCTTCTTCCCATCAAGTTCTTATCAAAATACAACATGTGTTCAGAAAATTGCACGTGTCTTTAAATCGTCAGTGAACAGCTCAGTGATTTACCGAAGTGAACCGATCCGAGTAATCAGCACCAAGACCAAGGTGTAGATCATCGCCAGCATCCGGAAGCCTCCTCTTCCCTCCCTCTGCAAGTCGTCACTTGCCCCCAAGGTACCCTCTCTCCTGATTTCTGAGACTATAGGTTACTTTTACCTGTAAGTTAACTTTCTGTCAGTGAACCACATGGTGGGTGTCCTGTGTCTGACTTCTTGTGCTCAACATCACGTTTGTGAGATTCGTGCTTCTTTTGTAACAAGCAACACTTTGTGTATTGTCAACACTCCGCGGTGTTCCACTTGATGGATGGGGGGTATGCCGTGGGGTATTCATCCATTTCATTCTCGATTTACTCATCTTGTTTGGATTGTTTCCAGTTTTTGGCTATTATGAATCGTGCTGCTGTGGGCACTCTTATATATGTTTTTGGTAAACGTGGAAATTTCAGTTGTATGTGTTGGAGTTCAGTTGCCGGACCACTTTTAGTAGATAGTGCTGTCCTTCGAAATCGGTACTAGTTCACACTCCTGCCAGCGTTGAGTAAGAGTGACGTCTACTTCACATCCTTATAAAAGCTGATACTGGCCGGGCGCAGTGGCTCACGCCTGTCATCCTAGCACTCTGGGAGGCCGAGGCGCGCAGATCGCTCAAGGTCAGGAGTTCGAAACCAGCCTGAGCAAGAGCGAGACCCCGTCTCTACTATAAATAGAAAGAAATTAATTGGCCAACTAAAAAACATATACAGAAAAAAGTAGCTAGGCACGGTGGCACATGCCTGTAGTCCCAGCTACTGGGGAGGCTGAGGCAGAAGGATCACTTGAGCCCAGGAGTGTGAGGTTGCTGTGAGCCAGGCTGATGCCACAGCACTCACTCTAGCCCGGGCAGCAGAGTGAGACTCTGTCTCAAAAAAAAAAAAAAAAAGCTGATACTATCTTTTTTATTGTAGCCATTATGGTGGACGTATAGTTGTGTCACATTGTGATTTTAATTTGCATTTCCCGGAGGACCTCGTCTACCTTTTCATATGATTATTGGTTATACTTTTTTATAAAGTGCTTGTTCATATTTTTTGCTGATGAAGTTTTTGTTCAGTATTTGTTGTTATATCAATTAAGAAAGATTTTAATACCTGCGGAGTTAACTTCTCTTATTTGTTTAGGGAACTCAGCTAACCAGGCGAACTCATTCACCAATACGTCCACCTAGCAGGTAAAGTAAGTGGCTAAAGAGATTAGAAACTGAGTTGATCACCATGCATTATATACACAGTTAGAAAATTTCATACGTACCCCATAAATTTGTACAAATTAGAAAAAGAGAGATTGGAAACATTTTGAACTCGTAAACATCATGGTCTGGATCTGTGAAACCTTGTCCTTAAAAACCAAAAAAAAAAAAAACCCAGAAACAAAACAAAAACCTTTACCAGAACAATAAAAAACGTAACGGAACAGTGCTTTACATAGAAGTAGAGCCTCTCGTGAAGTGGCATTGCCCAGTGACCCATGGAGATTTGGATTTGGATTTTTAGGATAGGAGTTGAACACCCAGCTCTCTTACTGGTTGTTTGATTTGGGGAATTTAAAAAAATCACCCGTGTCTCTCTTTTTTCATTACTGAAATGATTATAAAACTTGATTCACAGAGGATTTACAAGGGGCAGATGAGGTGATCTTCGTGAAGGCGTGCTCAGAGCTGCTCATGGCCGTACATATGTTAGTTATTATTATTGTTGTCGCGTTCTAGGGCATTGCTTGTTCTTGAGTTGAGCTGTGCCAGCGCTGAGAACAGTTCCTGGCATATTAATACATGTTTGTTGGCCGAATGAATGAACACCACGTTCAGGCATCTTTCCTAAGCTGTTACTCTGAGTGACTCAAACTGTGGTTTCCATGTTTTTCCCTGGGACTTTTCCTTTTCATTGCTAAAGCTGAGTTTGGGAACAGGGTTGATCAAGTATCAGATTGAAAAATTGTGTCTGATAGCCAGCAGTTTGAGATCACCCGTGTCACTATATAGTTCATATTAGATTTGTGCCCTCGGGTACCACACACAGGAGCTGGAGAACCCTTGAACACGATTACACTGCTGTTCACACCGTGGGTCATCCCCAAGAGCTTACACACTGAATATTTTTAGCTTCTATAATTAGAATGCTGGCCAACAAATTTCCAGATTTAAAATGTTGTAGTGGCTTCTCCAGTGCTGATACCTTGGAAACCATGTTTCGTGCAAAATTGAACGTTTAAGGATGACTAAGAGCTGAAAACTGGAGGTCTGTGTAGAGCCTTTTCAGCCTAATATCGACAAGGTGTTTCTGGTGTGTCGATTGTAATATCAAAGTGAACTTGTGGCGTGCACCTGATTAACTTTTGGGCAAAGCAATCATTCTTCACCCGCACAAAGGTGCGATTCTCAGCTATGGGCTTGACTTCGTGACTCTCTTTTTTTCTTTATCCGAAAAGTGGTTGAGAGGCATATTCTTTTCATTTATAGAATTAAAATTTGTATGATTTTTGTTTTGGAGAATTACGTGATGTTCCCTTAAACAATAGTAGGTACCTCTTTGCAAAATCAGGCTTGCAGCAGAAAGAACTTGGATTTTTATATGGAAATCTAATTAGATCTTCTTAGGCGAAGGCCGATATTCTTTTCCTTCTTTTCTTGTATTTGAGGTTTTTTTTTTTTTTTTTTTTTTTTTTTAGCAGCTTGTGGTGGTCTTGGTTGGTTTCTGTCATCCTGTAAGTATAACTTTTGCGGTGCTCAAGAGTACGGAGCATGTAACGTACTACGTTAGTGTAACGTAAATCAGTCTGCATTTTATGAGGACGTTTACATTTTAGGTATCATTTTCATTTTTTTCCCCTCCTCTCCGTCAGTAACAGACAGACTACATTTTAGGTATTACGTATACCTCGTGTGCGTTTGACCCACATGTGGCTGATTTAGTGGAAAATAGAATCATCTGGTGTAGTAGACAGCTTTTGTTTCCTGTTATAATGCTATGGAAAATCGAAATAAATACAAAGGGTTGTTATGGTGAGCCTTGTTAAACTACTATTTTAAAAATAGTGAATTTCAGGGAAGTCTCATCTTCTGAGTTCCTTGGCGAAGTTAAACCGTGTCTTTTGAAAGCAAATGCACGCAGGCGTGGCTGGGCACTGCCGTGTCAAATGCTGGAGGCCAGGGTCCCCCTTTTGGTGTCTCCTTTGCACCTGGGACTTTTTCTCCCCCTTCTTAAATGAGTGCTACGGATTTAGGGAGGGATGACTGTTTAAAGAATAGGATCGTGACAACTGATGTCTCGAGGGAATGGGATTGGCTCTTTCCTTTCCTTTGCTCCTCAGCATGGGGATCTGGTCTGTATGGCCTGATTGGGACAGTCCTGGTGTCTTTAATAATAACCGGGTTTTTGCACCTTCTACCCCAGAAGGATCGTGAATGAAGTCCTCGAAGGTAATAGCAGGTGAAATACCTAATGCTTGTTCTGAGTGAGCCATCAGTGGGACCGGATGGTTGGGCTGCGAGTTAACCCGGCACCCCAGTGTGGACGGCTCACTCCGGAAGGCCGCCCCTGGCGTGTTGCAGGGTCTCAGCTGCAGCAAAACGTCCCGGTGGAAACCGCTCCGCACATTCCTCCGATTCCTCTGACCTCTGGAGACTGTGTCCTTAGGAATGTGAGATGCGCGCTCGCGATGTGAGCAGAGACTGGGGCCTCGTGGTGGGGAGCTCGCTGAAGCACTGATCACAATCGCCTTTGGAAAACTGCTGAGCATTAACAGATTAAGCAGAAGCACACAGCTCACTCTTCCAAGCTGAGCCCCTCTGCCAGGGGGAGAAAAGAGAGAGAGAGAAGGCGGATAGGAAATGTCTCCAAAGATTTAGATAAATGAGATCAGATCATTTCTCTTGAAAAATACATTAAGAAATGAAAACACCCAGCCAAAAACATCAGAAGAAAATACAGCTCAGGCACTCACATGTTTTTGCTGCCAAAACTTCAGGCAGTGAATCCTACACTTTAATTGATCACTTGATTGCCTGCTGCTTTGCACGGCTGTTTGCTTTGCAAACGCTCACGTTCTCCTGCGCTGGGGGCGTCCTCACTCTTGCTGTGTCTGTGGCCCTTAAAGTGGCCGGCGTATTCTATAGCAGGAAATACTTATTTAGTGGAGTGATGCTTAGTTCCTTTAAAAATCTGGACAGTCCAGAGATGCTCCATCATCTCACCCAACCTTATCTAAACCCCGTTTCTTCTGGAGAGATTCCTCCAGTGTAGTAGCTGTGATCACCGCTGCTAGGACTTTCAACTCTTTCTTGTGAAATCTCTTGAAATGAAGTTTGGACTCCAGTAGCTTTTGGGATGAAGGTTTGTTATTAGGGTCTATGACGTGTTCCTTGGAAAAATCACTTAACCTATTTTGATATGACTGTGTTTTATCCGTTCTCTGAATCAGAGACAAGTTTACTTACTCCGTGTTTGAGATTAAAAATGAATTGTTAGCACTTAAAAAAAAGACTTTTGGTTTTGAAATGATTGTAGGCTCACAGGAAGTTGCAAAAATACAGTGCAAAGAGCTTTTTCCTACCCTTTGCCCAGCTTTTCCCCAAGGAGCACCACTTTTAAGCCTCCTACCTCAAAAGATTTGTAAGGAATTATAATTTTTATGCCTGCTCTGAAGAAATATTTATTAATCACTGATTATATATATAATTGCAGGTTATAAAAACACAGAATTATACTGCTCTTGATGATTGCAAAAAATACGTAAAAATACAGAATTAGACACAGCTGCTATTTTGCTGGGAAAGGTGCTCATGGGGCAAGCCAGGAGGGCGAGTCATTCACTTACTCATTGGTATCTCTCCCAGTTTGGTGTCTGCCTCATTCAGATCGTTTTTTTATAGTGCTCACGCTGATCACATTGAACCAGGAGTTGTACATCCACATGTAGTTCCCCTAAAATCTTTGGAAAACGTAGTACAAATATAAATGAGTGAGGGTAGAACTACTTTATGGTATAAGGGTTAGGGCACCAAGATAACACTGGATTTTATGTAACGGTGAGAGAATGTCATTGTACCGTGTGTCTCTATGTGTTAGGCGTGTGTTATTTGTCTTAGCATACATGCAAATGCATACTATATTGAGATGTTTTAGAACAGGTGTTTTTTTAATTTATTTTTTATTTTTTTTAAGACAGGGTCTTGCTCTGTTGCCTGGGCTAGAGTGCAGTGGGGTCATCATGTCTTATTGGAACCTCAAACTAACTCCTGGGCTCAAGCGATCCTCCTGCCTTAGCCTCCCAGGTAGCTGGGACTACAGGCATGCACCACCAAGCCCAGCTAATTTTTCTTTTTTCTTTTTTGAAACAGAGTCTCACTGTGTTGCCTGGGCTGGAGTGCCATGGCGTTAGCCTGGCTCACAGCAACCTCCAACTCCTGGGCTCAAGCCATCCTCTTGCCTTAGCCTCCTGAGTAGCTGGGACTACAGGCATGCGCCACCATGCCCGGCAAATTTTTTTCTATATATATTTAGTTGGCCAATTAATTTCTTTCTATTATTAGTAGAGACAGGGTCTCACTCTTGCTCAGGCTGGTTTCGAACTCCTGACCTTGAGCAATCCGCCCGCCTTGGCATCCTAGAGTGCTAGGATGACAGGTGTAAGCCACCGTACCCGGCTAATTTTTCTATTTTTTGTAGAGATGTGGGTGTTGCTCTTGCTCAGGCTGGTCTCAACCTCCTGGCCTCAAGCAATCCTCATGCCTCAGCCTCCCAAAGTGCTAGGATTATAAGCGTGAGCCACCGCACCTAGCCAGAACGGATGTTTTATTTATTATATATGTATACTATGTCCAGTGAAATATCAGTATGTTTCACTACTCTTTAGTATATTGATAAATATTACATTCAAACATGTATTTGAGTTCAATTGTTTAGTAATAGGGGTCTTTAGATGCTGTATTTCTATATTTGTCCACTTGTCTGAGTCTTATGTAGTATTACCTAGAATGTTCCCTTGAGGGTTTGATCTTGCACCTCAGGACAGACATAATTGGGAAAGTTCTAGAGAAACACTCACTCTGCCTATTTTGAGAATGGAGGAGTTTCTTTAAGAAAGCTATCTGAATGCTCGTGGTCTGGAACAGTGAAGTCCGAAGTCTGAAGCGAGACCTTACCGAAGCCTATAACGTCATGAGCACCTGCCCCAAATCCAAGAATGGCAGAACTAGGAGCCCCAATTAGAACTGAGAGAGGTAGGTTTAGCAAAAATGAAAAAGTGTGAGTTTGTGTAGTGGGAATTTATGTGACCCCAGGAGGAGAAGCTGCCGGGTTTAACAGTCCGGGGCAAATCTTAGGGTGGATGTCTACAATTTATACAAAGAGAAGATGGGCCTGTTTGGTAAATAGGCTTAATCTTTCGGGGGGTTGTTTTCTCTTTACCCAGGACTTTACCCAGGGTTATCCTCTTTCCATAGACCGTCGCCTAAGTTGCTTATCATTTTGTAGGATAATTTCCTGTTCTTTGATGTTCCTTTCGGCTGTCACCGAATGTCGTTCTGAGGATTGTGGGTCTCACCCTACATGACGATTCCCAGAAAGTTTACCTGCCCCAGCGTGTCTTATCTCAGCCCCGGACCTTGACCAGAAGGCACTAGCGTAAGTGCGTTCTTATATTTGAGGTTGTAAAATGAGCCCTTAGACCTCCTTATAAAATTTCTCTGAATCAAGTCCACGCCTTGTTGCTGATAAAATGAAATTGGGTGTTGTTTTCTGAATGGAAACGGACGCTTTTGGTCCTGGGCTCATTTTGGATAATCCCACTGATCCGAAACAGTTTGCTTTTCGAAATAAGCGCAACACATTCTATTTTGTGGAAGTTTCAGAACCGTGGTGCCGGATAACTTTCTTTGGATGTAACGGTGTGTACATAAGCAGAGAGCTGGAAATGCCGTATATTCCTGTATGGCCCACAGCTCGTAGCTCCTGCGATGGACAGATTCTAGCATAGGGGCCTGAATGGCACAGTGGCCTTTATATAAAAACCGGTGCAGCAGAAAGAAGCAGGTTAGAGCCTGTGGCCCAGGTTTCAAGCAAGTTGCTCCCTGAGTCAGGAGCTGGTAGAATAACGCCTTTGTCCTGTCGAACCCTGAACCCCCCTCAGGGTTCAGCCCTGAGGTGGGTGTGCAGGCATACGGGATCTAAATAACCCTGATGATCTGGGGAGCAGTGGTGGGAATGTGGAAGCTTGGGGTGTCGGCAGTAAGCGCTGTGCAGAGCCTGGGGAATCAAGGAAGGAGCAATGGTATTTTGAGGGTCCGGATTCCGGGAGATTGTGAACAATTCTGCTGACGTTGCAGGAGTGGTCTGTTTATCTGCTGTTATCAGTGCATATAAAGTGTTCACTTTCATTGAATTTTCTGGTAGCTGAAGCTTAAGTGTTTACACTGACATTGCCTTGAAAGTATTTTTTGATGTACATCATTCACAAATGAATTGCACACACTTACCTCCTGTCTTGACAGTACGTTAAATATAATTTCCCCTTTTCTTCGTCTCTGTTGGTCCTCACTGTGTAATTCACGGATGATGTCAGGGCTGAGGCTGTGTGGAGCTATTGCTCTTGCACCAAGCGTCCCCATGCTGTGACGCCTTCATCCCTGTTTAGACACAGCTGGGACTCCCTCTTTACTACAGAAAGGAGCACAAGAGCGTGCCAGCGTTTCCTGGGCAGGGAAGTGGCATTCTTAACTGGTCCTTGGCCATCAGTGAAGAGGCCTGGGGAGAAGAACATGGCAGGATGGGTGGTGGGCACAGCTGACACACCCCAGGAAGGACTGGGGCGCCTTGAGAGGTTGCTGAGATCCAGCGGTCTCATGGCAAATTGCAGTCACTGTTGCCCACACCTCTTTGTACCTGCCAGCTGCCGAGGCCAGTGGAAACTCCCCTCCAAGTCGTTCTCTGAATCTCCGAGGCTGTCAGGATCTCCTTGTGCTGGTTGAGCAGAGCCAGAGTGCCCAGGCTTGACTCCGGTCTCCACCACTGTCTTTGGCGTAGTTCCCTGCAAAGCAGTTTCTGAGATCGTGCAGGAAGTTTACTGGGACTTGTACCGCGGGATGCTGCCTGTGGGCGTGCAAAGGCGGTTGGATTGGGCAGAGGAAGGAGGTCAAGAGCAGGACAGTAGCAACAGAGGCCTCAGCTGACCCCGCCGGGAGCTCTGGGGCTGGACACACCATTTAGAGTCGCCCCAGCTTGAGGCAAGGGAGCCAGGTCTTGTCACCCCACATCAACCAGTCACGAGACGTGGGCTGCCCATGGACAAGGCGTGACCTTGGTTCAGGGACTCTCTTTGGCTAAGGTAATTTCCAGAGCAGGGTTGAGCTGAGTGTCACCAGCCAACACTCCCACAAGCTGGGGCGGCACCTCAGTTCTGAAGGGGAGATCTGGGCCGCCCAGCGCAGCACCCACATTCTTGGTGCCTCGTGACTCTCCGGCGACTCTGTTTCCCATTCCTCATCTGAACCTACCTACTTAATTCTTGGGGTTTAAGTAAGTTAGTGTATGTGAAATGCTTAGAAAACTGCACAGCACATAGTGAGCGTGGTTTGGGTCTCGTTACTGGGATCATACGTGACTTTATCAGCACTACCCTCCCTTATGATACGCTGTGAGTTTGAAAGCCAGGGCTCTCATCATTACTTTTTTCTGATTCTCTTTGCAAGAGGAAAGCATCAGACAGTGTTTTATTTAATGATAAGAAGTCATTTAATGCACTATGTGTTTTAGTGGTATTTGCATTTTTAATTTTTACTGGAAGAAAGATGCAAAAGGGATCATGACTGATGATGAAATCTGAAGGGCTTGGACACACGGTGGGTGAAAGTTTTAGGAGTGTGTGTGTTAGTTCTTAGCCTCCCTCAAAGTAACCGAGAGAAGCCCCTTCTAAGGTAAGGGAGAGCCAGTCCGGTTCCTGCTGTTGACTTGGGGGCTGGTGTGGCCAAAGGAGCTGGTGGCCAGGTGACAAGTGTCCAGCTGGGAACCTCCTCAGCATCTTACTCTTCACCTTTTTTCTCTCTCAGGTTCTAGAGCTAAACGTTACGACACACAGTCAATAAATACAACACTGACAATTAAATTGCTCTATTTCTTAAACGTAGTGGAATCATTCCTTTCAGCGTTTCAGTGTTTAAATTCCGTAAATACAGAGCAGATCACCTGGAGTGTTTCAGAAATTTGGTTTTGATTCAAAGTAATGTTCTCACGGAGACTCAGTCTTTGCCAATTCATTTCTCATCCACTTGAGGACATGGCTAGTTCCCTGGGACCGTCTTTGTCTCTTTCATATCCATATGGGTGGAAAACATTTCATTGGAAATGGCTTATTTACACCCCCCCAAATGCGGCACCTATTAACATATCATATTGTTTATTTTTAAGGGACTGTCTGAGTGTACTTTAACATGAAAGCAGAGGTAGTTAAGAATGTATGCCACAAAACACTTCCTTGAAACATGATGTGTGCGTATTTCTTACGTTTGTACTGATATCCTATCATCGGCACACCCTAATAAACCCCGTAGAGTGGAGAAGGAAATAATATAACACTTTGAAAGATAAAAAAAACATCCAGCAGTTTTTTTTTCCTCCCTGTCAGGATCAGGAAAGTCTAACACATTTAGAATTTCACTTCCACATTCTGTGGGGGGCCTGGGAGGGGTGAATCTGGGTAAGAGATTTAAGGTAGATTAATACGATGTGTAAGAATGTATTACTATTTAAACATGAGGGGTAAAAACTCATTGCATAACAAGCCTTTTCTAAAAGCAAAGATGACTTTTGAAAATGTGCATTTTGGGGATTAAAATACATAAACCCTCTTTTCAGAGGGACATTGTTGAGCTTGGTCTAATGGGAAACAAGTCCATATCCAAGAAGATTACGTTAGTGTAGCTTTTAATTCTCCAGAACGTGAAACTGTGACATTTGTGTAGATGATCCTTCACTGCGTAGGAGATATGAAGGAAAAAATAGTATTTTGGACAGAATTATTTATTGTCTCCAAAATGGACATAGGTGAGAATACTCTTGTGTGTTTAATCCCAAGCAAGCCACAATTACTATGTGATGGCTTTGCACGGGGTCCTCCTGCTCATGAGTCTATTTAAAGACCACTTAATGTTCTCCTTTTTTAAAACTTGTATAGCGTGCATGCAGGTGGGTTTTTATGTGAGTGTTACACTTTGGTAATAGTGTATTAATAGTGTTGTATTTCTCAACCTTGGGCCCATTTTTTTTTTTTGCATTTTAAAATGAATAAATGCAAACCGGAATATATAAGAAGGAAAATCTGTTTACCCAAAACACTTTTTTCCTTTGTTTAAATAGATTGGCTTATTACTTTTATTTAGAGTATAAAGATTAATCGATTCTTAGATTGTTCATCTAAATTTATACATGTAAGTCAGCCAGAAATATCTAAATAAATGTTTGCGTAAATCACAGCTAGTACAGTGGAAGTACATTAAACTAGATTGTGATTACTCACAAAGTTTTACACATGATCTGTTTAGTAAATTCATTGCTTATTCTATAACTTAAATAAAAGGCAGAAGAGGAAAAAGGATACCTAATAGGCAAAACACCATAAATTCAAGTAAAACCACATTATTAGAATTTATATTTTCTCTGAAAATCAAGGACTGGGTTTTCACTCACAAGACACTTGAAGGTTGACCAAAAGGATAAGAAGGTTCCGTGTGGGTGCAAGCTATTTGGTCTAATGATCTAAATGAAATGCAAAAAGGAAACATGGATGACTTACACTAATGGTTCACTTTCTATTATCACAATAAACCTGGTGGGTTCACTTTAAGTGTGGTCCACTGAAAGTAGATGATGATTTTTTAGCACTTAGCTTCTTAGTTTTCAAAGCGCTTTTCAACTGTTGAATAATTAATTGCCACAACCCCCCTGTGGGGGTAGAGTAGCAAGCATGTCTTTCTGTTTACCAGGAAGCCATTATGGCAGGCTGGAAACGTTGGTTTTTATTTTTAGAGGTATCTTTGTTTTCCAAGGTGACCAGATTTTAAAATTCTGTCCTGGTTTCCCATCACAGGGTCACGGCAGAAGTAACCGAGGATGTTGAATACTTGGAAACTTTTTCTTCTCGTTGCTTCCGTACAGATTTCACTTTTCGTCTCACTTTTGCCTGTTCATCATTTTGCAATCCTAGTTTTATTTTTTAGAAAATGAGACATTAAATATTAGTGAGCTTACTCTTGCAGTCAGTATAGTCTCTTCTTACCTGGGAAACCCAACATCTGGGAAACCCGGTGGAAGGAACTACAAAGAATGATTTTAAGTGACAAAAAAAAAAAAAAAATAGGAAACAACTTTTAATAAATTAAGAAAATGAATCTTTTGAACAATAGTTTTTCTGGCTTCCACTTAATCTTGGAGTGGTTTGAGGAATAATGAATCTGGACTGTAAATATGCCTAATAGTGTGTTAATAGACTGTTGAGCTATATGACATATTTGGAGGATGAACTTACATTAAACCGGCAGAGAGCAGGAAAGACTATGAGAGGCTGATTTAAATCAGATTAATATAGAATCAGGCGGCTAATTGAACACCGGAGTTAATACATCTGAAAGGAGCTCGAGAAGAAAGGTCGTGAATGAAGGTCCGGCAGAACCTTGAGGAAGGTAGGCGGGTTAGAATTTACCAGATGAGTGGTGACGGTGTCCTACCAGACAATACTTACGTTAGCTGGACTAATTCCTGGCTTGTTTGTGTTGCCGGCACCAGGATGTGTCCTGCTCAGCTCTCTGGAGAGGTGCAGGGTGCAGCCACTGTGGTCCCTCAGATTCTCAGTCTCTGAAACAGAAAAGAGGGGGACCTTACTTTAAGAGCTGTTCATCCCTTTATGCTTTGGGGAACTCTCTAGATAACAAAGAATGCAGTGGTACTTTTGATGAATGCTGAGTTTCTTTGCGTATGATTAACACCTTTGAATGCAGAGCGGAGTTAGAATCTTCATGTCATTTGCAGGAGGTAAAGCCCTAAGAATCATGGAAGTGTCAGCTCACACTCACCTACTGAACACAGGCGTGGGTCTCGTGATCTTAAAGTGTGGGCCCCATAGCTGGGCTTCATGGAGGCTCATGAACCCCTAGATATTGGGTACCTAATTTTTAAGTATATTTGTATTTTTTTTATATAGAAGAGTGTGTCCCAAGTATTGACGATATCATTAAAGCTGGGACATACGCAAAACTTTTAATGTTTAATATGGATCAGTATCCCTTACAAATATGTACATAGTGTCCTCCAAATAACAAAACAAAGTCTCAGTTCCTAGCTGTCCACGCCTCCAAAATCTGAAGGGAAATAAAATGAGAGCCTTTCAACCGGCAGGATATCACATACTAAAAAACCTAATGTGTTTATCTTATCAGAAAGATCTCAAAGTGCAATGATGCGGTTAAAACCAGTGAACATGGTGATTTAACTGCAGTGCATTAAATTTGCAAAGGTAATGATCGAGTCTATCTTATCTACAATCAGTCACGGGACTTTCTTGCTATCAGATCTGACGGGGGTATGCACATAGGATGAGGAGACTTCAATTGTGCGTTTGTGATTTCGCTTGCTTTCAAATGTGAGCGCCTTGATAGCCTTTTTGTGGGAAATTGCTCCTTGAATACGCGATAGAACTCATTTGGGAAGTGGAAGAATTCTTTGCCTCTTTCTGTTTTTTTTTTTTTCCCTGTAAGCAAAGCAGCTATTTTCTTGAAAAGTCGTGTGTTAATTTAATCTTTGTAAATAAGATCGTGTTTCTGTGAAATTTTGCAAATAAGATCATGACTACGACTCATTAGGGAAAGCTTGATATTTAAAGGAGCACTGCTCTAGAACAGAACCAGCCAGTATGCAAAACAAGAAACAAAAGATTAGGTTCCTTTACTTGAAGTTCCTCGTTATTCTTTGCGGTGTGGGGGTTCAGCAACCCCACGAAATTACAGCAACATTTAAATTATATATTTCTGTACCCATGTTGTTTTGAGGTTAGAGTCCACAGCTTTCGTCAGGCTTCCAAAAGGTAAAGAATCATTAGCTTATTACAATGTCAGAATCTTACATACGCTTGCCTAAGAAGAAGACTTCTACAATTTTTTTTTTTTTTTTTGAGACAGAGTCTCACTCTGCTGCCCAGGCTAGAGTGCCCTGGTGTCAGCCTAGCTCACAGAGACCTCACACTCCTGGGCTCAAGCAATCCTACTGCCTCAACCTCCCGAGTAGCTGGGACTACAGGCGTGTGCCACCATGCCCAGCTAATTTTTTACATATATTTTTAGTTGTCCAATTAATTTCTTTCTATTTTTAGTAGAGACAGGGTCTCGCTCTTGCTCAGGCTGGTCTCGAACTCCTGACCTTGAGCAATCCACCCGCCTCGGCCTCCCAGAGTGCTAGGAT
>CAUYRT010069625.1:0-32325 GCA_963574885.1 Lepilemur ruficaudatus
TTTTATTACTTATTTTCTTCTGCTCTCTTTGGATTTAATTTTGTCTTTTTTGCCTCACTTCCTAAGCTGAAATTTTAGATTTTTGTTATTTTAGATCTTTCTTTTTTTGTTATTATATGGATTCAATGCAAAAAAAAAAATTAAAAAAAAATATTTTTCCACATGCTTGATATAGAAAATTATTGTGGCAGGTTTGCTACAATTGTCAAGAAATTGGATGAAGTAATAGACCCCGTAAGCATATAATATAAACTAGATTGAAAAGTAAGTGATGACAGGAAGGAATGAAGGTTGTTGCTGTGATGTCACTTATAAATGTAGTGAATACAGGTAAGAGAAATAATAGAGTATGTGATTCAAATATGGGATATTCAAATTTACAGTCAGATGTGGAGTAAGTCCAAATGATGAGCAAATCCATCATGGGACATGACCATGTATTAATAAAGTAAATTGAAGATGAATATTCCCCAAGAAGAGGATATCATGAATATTAAGATTTCAGTGTCTCCAACAATGAATGTAGTAGTGATTAGATAGGAAGGAAGAAACACCCTAGTGATAGCATAAAATAATTGTCAAAAGCACAGACAGCCTAAGTTTGAATCCTGATTTCACCACATAGTAACTGGGTGACCTTGGGAAAGTTACTTAACCACTCTGTGCTTTAATTCTCCCATCTGTAAAATTGGGATAATAATAGGACATACTGCATACAGTTTCCTGGAGAATTACTGACTACTGTAAGGTACCAGGAGAATTTCCAGCATGTAAGAAGCCCAACCTAAAGATGGATACAAATGCTTATGAAGGGGATTGGGAGAAATGACTAGTCTAGACTGGCTGCAGCAGAATGAGCCAGTGGGCAGTCACTGAGTATATTAGAAAATACAGTCAGGCTAAGACTGGAGCACGTTGATTTCTATTAAGACACATGGGGAAGAGCTAGAGAGAGAGCATGAAAAGGAGAGAAACAAAAATACGGTGTTATCAAACCAAGGGAAAAGAGCTTTTCAAGGACTTGGGTTTTGCTCTTCACTTTCCATCGTGCTATAAGAAATTATAGAAGCAGCAGCTCGGAAACTTATTTATCCCTTTGACTGTTAAAAGTTGCTTTAAGATTTGAATGCCAAGTGATAGTTTCCAAGCTACGGCCTCAATGAGTTGTTTACTCCATTAGCTGAATTGTTAAATTTAAACCCAACCTGCATTTTATAATACGCTACCCTGAGATGTAAGCAGAGTATGTGTAAGGGTGTGGGTGTGGGTGTGGGTGGGTTAAATCGGCTTCTCTGCTGACCCTTATCAAATATACTGGACTTTACCTTGTTACCTAGGTGATAAATGGAACTTAAAATAACATCCAGATGGAATATTAGTATTCTTAAAGATGTAGTTGCTTTACAGAAAGGCGGGGTGGGGGGAAACCAGAAATGCCATTTTTGACAAACTAGGGTGAGAGTGAGGGAGAGATAGAAATTTTAATGATACACTCATAAATACCTCTTTTGATGTGATATGTTATCTACGATCTGTTCATTAGCAAATTAGAACAGAAAACATTGGCAAATTGGAGTATAAGTTTGGAAAAGTTTTAGAAACAAATGAATTTTCAGTACTACTCTGTTAACAACACTGTAAAGTAATTTGACCATTACCGTTGCACACAAAGGATTATTTTAAGATGAATGGAACATGTAAGTTTTTTCTAATTCTACCAAAAAGGTTGATTAAGATGAAGATGAGGAAATATCTGTAGAAGTTTATAATGTGATAGAAATATTCTTGCTGATAAATATTAATTTTTCTCAATTTTTCAAAACTATTTTGCATTTTTAAACCGTTGAGGAAACCACATAGCGTGGGAATCTCTGGATTCCATCTATCATTTCTGCCCACCTGCTCAGATTCATCAGAGAATGAATACTAGTTCAGTCTAATTAAAATATATTAAATAAATTAAATACAAGATAAATTATATTGCTACTAAATATTTGAGTGGAAAGCTCATAGTCAGACGTTGAATTCTCCCTTTTTCGTCTAACCTGACTCAGTCACATCTCTCATGGTGAATGAATGAATGACTGAGTGTATATCACTTTTCTTTTGGATGATAAGCTTTGTTTTCCCATTCTCTATTTAAAATGCAACTTACAATTTGCGACATTCCACTATGGGAATAGACTGGGAAGGTCTTGTGTCTGAAATATGTAGGAGTATGTAATAAAAATGTAATGACAATTTTTTTAAAATCTTGTATTCCATTTTTCAGAAAAAAGACTGATATGAACTGACACGTATTACAACATAGATGAATCTTATAAAAAATTGAAAGAAGCCAATCAAAAAATACCATATATTGTATGATTTCATTTATATGAAATTTTTGGAATAGACAAACCGATAGGTACATAGTTTCCAGTGGCTGGATTGAGGAGAAATTTGGAGTGATTGCTAATAGATATAGTGTTTCTTTTTAAGGTGATAAAAATTAGATAGTTGTGATATATAGTATAGTAGTTGTGTATGTATAGTATATCCACAACTTTGTGAATATACCAAGAGTATCCCTGATTTATATAATTTAACAGCATGAAGATTATTGAATGTGAGTTTTATCTCATTAAAGCTATTATTAAAAATTAAAACTATTAACCTAGATTGACCTTATTACTATTTTTTAAATTTTTTTATTGATAAATAATAATTGCATATATTTGTTGGGTATATGTGACATTTTGATTCATGTGTACAATGTGTGATGATCAAATCAGGGTAATTAGGATATCCATCACCTTGTACATTTATCATTTCTTTGTGTTGGGAACATTCTAAATCTTCTAGCCATTTTGAAGTATGCAGTAAATTAATATCACATATGTATAACTAAAGTGTGCCCAACCTGACTTTTTAATTTTGTTTCTTCTGCTTTAAAAATATTTTTGCAATATCAGAGAAAAATTGCACTGGCTAGATTAGACGGGCATGGGACACTTTAATCAAGACTATTAAAATAAGGGAAAAAGATTGAACCCAACTCAACTGAAACAAAAGGCAAGAAAGTTTGTAAGTACTAGGGTAAACTAGAAGGAAAGTACTGGAGGCTCCTGAGAGGACAGGATGGTGTCAGCTGAGGAAACCCAGGATTGGCTGCCGCTAGATCTGTGTCTGTTGTCCCATGCAATGACTCTGCACAGACTCTAGGCAGGTCCTGGGGCCATGCAGACAGAGGCCTGCTGGTGGAGCGAGCCCTCACAACCTGCAGCCCTGGAGGACATTACTGGGGAGGTTGTTGCATGTGAATAGGCCATTTGTACTTGCTAATTATTCTCGCTGAAGTTAGGCTCCTTCCCTTCCACAGAGAATGGGAAATAGGGGCCCTGTCTTTCTTGATGATTGCGTTTTAATGGGATGGTTCTCAGGTCCTTGAGAAAGACAATCCTGAGTTGTAAAACTGGCAAGAGGCTGGGAGAAGATTTACAGTTCAAAGGCACACAGATAGAATTCACAATTGCAAGTTTTCTAAAGTAAATGCCCTAAGAAAAGAGAGATTAAGAACCTATATTCAGTAAGAAATTTGTCTAAAGTTTAGTCAAGCTGAGGGGGATGTTTAGCAATTATTTAAATCTAAAACTTTTTTTGTGCTATTGATGTTTTGCAGATAACTCAAGAATTATAAATACTTTATTAATACAATGTCATTGTCTAGTATCTGGCTGTGAGCAAGTCCTCTCTAAGTGGTTTTCAGTATTGATTGGGGAATGAAACATGGCAAATAAAAATTAACCAATAAAAGAAACTTCAAACTTAGGAAGACCCTGGGAAGCAAATTTGAAAGAAATGCATATTAACTTTAAAAATAAAGGATGAAAAAACTGTGACTAGATGACAATCAATTACTTTTTAAGATATTTTCAAAATAACAGGGAGAAAAGAAATAAAAAAGATAGAGGAGATTGGGTGTCACTAGTTCTCATAAAATTTAAAAGGATCAAATATTAAACAGTTTAGAAACATGATAGTAAATAATGAATGAATGATACTGGAAGATTTTTGTAAGACTTATTTCACTCAACAAACAGATATAATTAAGTGAAACAATAAAACATCCAAAATGAAAGATTTTCAAAGATTACATGAATGTTTAAAAAGTAAGGTGGGGAGGGAAGACAGATGGAAAGATAGATGAGATACAGATACGTATGTATAGAAAGGTATCTCTGATTGACTGTTTCTTTTGTCCATGCAACACACAAATGTGTACATTACTTCTTTACCAAAAAATTTCTTCCCGTTTTTATTTTAAATCAAACAATGTGTGTATACATCTTTATAAGAAAAAACTATACCTGTATTATTTAATCATAGGCACACATTATTGTCATAATACTGTAATTAATATACTGAAGAAAATAAGTGTGTATTTAATTCTAGATAAGCTTCAGAATAATACACAATTAAATAAAAATAATACCAGATCTCTATGTCCTTACAACTACTAGTCTGCTGTCCGCTTATACAATTATAGTAACACTAGCATTAATAGTAGCCATAGTAATAGTAGTAATATAATTTCTGTTATAAGAATCCTAGAATTAATATCAGGTGGATGGAACAGGTTACCAAAAAAGAAACTCCTAGATAGACCATTATACCATTCATTAACATAATAAAAACAAGTTAATTTAATGTCAACGTTACCTAGGTGGGTGAAAATAATTAGGTTGAAATGTTTGAATTAAAAAGTGGTGAAGCTCGATAATGGGTAAAGGATTAGATAAAATTTTATTAAATAATTCTGTATTTAAAAGTCCCATCAAACTTACCTATTTTTTTTTCCAAATCTTTTTACCAAATCCATCACCCTCCCAACAGCCAACACCTGCATCTCTCTGTGATAAAACTTCCCAGAGGCTTCCAGAACTTGTGCTGGTGCTTGAAGAGTCACAAGTATCTGGGAATTCATGTTCCCACAATAGAGACCAAGTCCCAAATCCCTTTCTTTTCATCGGAGCGTTCTTGAAATGTAACGCACACTGACCGCAGAATGTCCACGCAGAATTGAGTCAAAATCATAAATTGTTAGACTCTGCCTGATACCCCACTTGCTTAATTTTCTTCCACACCTTGCAACAATTACCCATTCTTCTACCAGTTTTGCTAGGGGATATTTCTAGTAAATTATATTATGTGAATTATCATCTTATGTCCTGCTTTTGAGAATTGTGTCCATGATAACAGCCAACACGGCTATAAAACATCTTAGGCAAATTTCCTAGATGATGTGATATTATATTGATAATGGATTTTTAAAATTGAAAAAGTAATATTTGGAAAATATAAATCCTTAACATAACTATAAGAAGAGTAAAAGGGACTAAGTATGATGGATTATTTCATTTCAAAAAATGTATAATTTAAATAAATAAATAAATAATAACAGGTGCATGGTGTAAATACAAATATAGAACTATTTTAAGATCTTTCAAAATCGGTTTAGTCTTCCCTTTCTTGAGTACGTTCATAATTTGATTTTCTCGATTGAAATCACTAGGCATCAAGCAACTGAGTTCAGTAATAGAGTGAAATATTTTAAGTCTCATTTATTTCTATAAATTACCTTGTCAGATTGTGCCCTCACTACCTGAAGGTATCAGCATCCCCTTTAACAAACAACATCAGGTACCTAAAAAAGGCAAGTATCACTCTTCTGGGTGCTGGAAAAGAGAGGTTTTGTTTTCTTTACCAGCTGATAAACTACGGCAAATAAAATGGACAAACCCATTGTTGCAAATCAAGCAGAATTTTGAAATATTTTTTAACAAATATATGACTTAACATTATATTTACATGAATTCACACAAAGAGGAACTTTTGGCAGAGAAACACAGAACACATCATTATTATAAAAACAAAGGGACCTAGGAAAGGAAAAGGCATTTCTCACAGCAGCATTTAAATTTGATGTACTTTCTCAAGAAAAATAGTTGCTCCCATGTGCTTTCTATGTGAAGGCTAGATATTACTTATTAGAAACAATATTATTTCATAGTAGTTCAGAGTTTGGACTCTGTGCTGAGGTTTTATAGATAGATGTATGGATATTGTTATAAATATAATATGGAGACATGTCAGTGATGATGATAATGATTATAGCAATAATGAAAAGAGTAACACTTTGACAGTTATATGTGGAGGAAATAAAGCTATAAAGTATGAAATACAGCATTAAGAATAGAAAAAGACTATATTCCATATTTGAGGAGGATTTTAAAAGTGTAGTTCATTTGGGGAAGGGGCTAGCTAGAGTTTGTATACTAATGGTTATAAAGATGAATAGAACAAGTACATTTTATTCTACTATATAGTTAAAATAATTCCATGACTATGTCCATGTTATCAATCATAGTGAAGGTTTTAAATATTCCATATATTAAAAGTATTGTGTTAAAATGTTGTTAATTGGAGTCTTTAAGATGCAAGGATGCATATTTCAATCATATTTTTAATGATTCACTTCCAAGCTAGCAAACAATTTATGCATGAGATCTCCAGAGTAACTTCTAAGACATTCTTTTCAGCCAAATAGTTCTATAAAATGGTCTTTACAGCAATGTTTCACATATTGTAACATATTAGGGTTGCTATTTTATAGAAAGAATAAAAACAGAAACAAAACAGACATAATTTCTCCCTTGTATCATACTCTTCATTTGATCATTACAGAAATGGTAATCTAGCACTTCTTCTATTATCCTAGAATGAACTGGAGCCCATTCTACTAAGTGAAGTATCACAAGAATGGACAAAAAAGTACCACATGTACTCACCAGCAAATTGGTATTAAGTGTAGATATACCTTTATATTACACACAGGTCATCTTGATATATATGTTCATGGAAATTTGCATGGCATACATAGTTCTAGAAGGTCTCTGATGACTAATAATTTTTCTAGTGTTTTAACATATAAACAATGAAAATATATTTACATTTTACATATTATATTGCTAATTTCTTAGTTTTCAGAGAATTGCATTCTTTAAAGGAAATAAAGAATGCATTAAGCCTTATGCAAAATTTCAAAAAAAAAAAAAGAAACAAGCAAACATTTATCAGTGCTATAAGACAATGCACAAATCAGGAAAATATATCCTTCAAAGATATATTATGCCTTACCAAAATTTCCTTAGAAATATTACATACCAAAGCCATTATTTGTACATCTTATAATATACACATTCTGAAATCATAATTTTTTCACTTATATATTAATACATTTATGAAGTTAAATCCCAGGATGGGAGTACATTTCTGTTTTTGTTTCTCAGGAATAGAGTCATCCACAGATTCTTACATGAATACAAGCCATTTTCTGTTTTCTTCAAATATTACCTGCTACTACTTAACCAATTCCAAAGCTGTGAATCCAGGTGGAAATCATCTCAGTAGGAAATTGCTCTCAAGCTATAATTTCACTAGATGTATGTGGTAATTACCACCACAACATTAGCATTAATGGCAAAGATAATTTAGTTCTCCTATTGGCCCTAGATCAGAATGACACGTTATAATACCTTCTTCTATAAGTAGAAGAATATTTTCATCAGTTGACATTTATGTTACATATAAGAAGTAAACTGTTTAAAGTAGAAAGCCATTGAATTTCTACAAGGTAATTGAGACTGAAATTATATTGAATTAAGTCATTGATTGATAAAACCAAGCTTGGAAAGTACACATTTTTGAAGAGACATTTAACTTTCAATATACTCAACACAGAATTATCCAAATATATTTTAATTTCAGATAAAGACAGGCTAGAGTTAGAGACAGATTACAGGTAAATTCATTCTTATCATTGTACATTCTAGAGACCATTCAGTGCCTAGAAGAAAAACACAATGTATGAAAATGTTCTTATCAAATCTGTGAGCTGTCATCAAACCAATTTTTGAAAAAATTTTCAAGACTCACTTACATACCCTGTAGTAAAGTGAAATTCTAAACAACCTATTTAGCAGAGAAAAAGCTAATTATATTTGAGCTAGAGATATTCATTTATTGCTTAAATTTGGTAGAGAAACAGAGCATTTAATCAATATTTGTGACTTCTGAACTTAGTGCTCTTTCTTATGTATTTTGCATGTTTTGGACAATTTATATAACAGCCTTTTCTCAAAGAACTGGAAATTTGGAAGGAAAAATGCCTTAGAGAATTGAAAACAAAATTGCTCTGTTAAAATTTACATCTTATGTAGGTTTCATCCCTCTAGATCGTATTTTTTCACTGTGTGTGTTGTCTGATTTCACTGTCTATACCTTTGGGCCTGATTAGATGATTTCTCTCTATTTTTGCTATCTCCGTTTTTGGCCATGTCTTAAATTTCCTACTTAGAATTGCTAAAATTGCTTCTTCCCTATATCACACGATTTTTAAATCGTCTTCATCTGCCTTCAGCTTGTGTTTTGCCCACAGTGCTTAAAATTTATCTGGCCACCTCCTCTCTACTTTTCCTGTTATTAATAATATTGTCTATAAAATCACATAAATATATGGTAGGATTTCTGAACCTCAGTACTATTGACATTTTTGATTAGATAATTCTTTGTTGTGTGGTGTGAGGAGTGGGGGTGAGGGGAATTACTGTCATGTGCATTGTAGGGTGTTTTGCAGCATCCCCTGCCTCTACTCACTAGATGACAGTAGCACCTATAAGTCAATTATGATAATCAAAAAAATGTTTCCAGGCTTTACCAAATGGCCCTGAAGGGCAAAATTGCTTTCAGTTGAGAACCACTGGTATGTATGACAATGTTCACATCTTGAAGCTCTTCTAGCTTCTCACTGTGTTTGGTCCCTGAAAAGCTTTTTTACTGTGGAGCAAGCTCACTGTGTACTAGTTAACAACTTGTTTGAGACTTATGGATAGAAAAACCTTATGTGCAGAAAATTATATGAAGTGGATTTATTACTTACAGATAGGCACCAAGGGACTAAAAAAGACTAGATTTCATTGCCAGCTAGGCCCCCCAGGGTCAAGGTATCTTCTTCATGGAAGATGGAGTCTCGACTGTGTGTGCCCCACTTGTACCACACTCAAGGGACCCCAAAAGGCAGCCTGGGTTATATACTTCATTGATAACAGGACTCACTGGGAAAAAATCTGAAAGACATCTTGATTCCACAGGAGATAGGAACAAATCTTGGGCTGCCCAGGAAAGTTTCTATCTACCTCAGGATATTGCATAACCTGTGCATTTTACAGTTATTTTTAAGAACTATAAGCAAGAAAGGGACAGAACTGGGTCAGTTCAAGGCTACCAGAGAACTGTCCTTAAGTTATTACTAAAATGATTTTGTTTAAAAAATATGTCTGGAACTTCTATGCATTACTTAATATTTGTTTAGATTATAGTACTAATCTAAAATATCTTAGTTAAAAATTAGGTTAAAATGAGTGGTTCTATATATGTAATAGCTAGTAGTTATATGCCAAAATATATCAGGCATTTCTCTTAGAATTACAATATCCCATTCATTATTCTGGTCCAGCACACATCAAACTAGAAACACCTAATAAACTAGAGTGGCTGAATTTTATTGATTATGATTTTGCAGAAGAACTATTAAAGCTGATTAAGGATATTTAGATGAATTGGACCGTAACAATAGGCTTCTCTCTTCTATTTCTAGAAATTCAAGAGATGAAGTACACTGAACAAAGATTGAAAGATTGCCACAACTAAAATGTGTGGCATAATATTCAAAAACATACTTTAAAATGCAATGGTGAATTTACATAAAATTAAGGAAAGTACAAATACCAAAAGTAAATTGAAACCATCCATCCTTGGCAAAAAGAGAGCACCAAAACCAACTTTTGCCCTGAGGTTTCCTATTTAATGCTTGAGAACTTCAGCTGCTTTTGACAGCTGCTCTAGCAACTAGAACATGTGATAAACCTTAATGCCTGGACAAAGCAATGTATTTTACACATTTTATACATCTACAACATAAAATTTAGAATCTAAGGTTTAAAATCGAATGAGAATAAAATATAAACTCTGCTACATATTGTTATTAAATTTAGAACTGTGTGAAAAGAAAAAAAAATCACCCAAATAGAAATCTACAATGAACATGTGACCAGAAGTGTTTTGAATTTTAGATTTTTTCAGGTTTCAGATTATTTGCATTATACTGGTTGAGCATCCCAAATGCAAAAATATGAAATCTGAAATGCTCCAGTGAGCATTTTCTTTGAGCATCATGTTGGTGCTCAAGAAGTTTGGCATTTTAGAGCATTTTAGATTTCAAATTTTCAAATTTGGGATATTCAACCTGTACAAATTTTCAATTATTTCTAAAATTTCTTCTGCCTTAGGATGTAGTATGCCTAGAATAGCACAGGTGTTCTTCACAGTTAACACCTATTTTACCTGCCAGGGACTACAAGGGTAGACATTCAATAGAATTCACTTTCCAAGCTATGAATAGAAATATCAAAATATCCACATATGAAAACCTATGTGAGTAAATAGTTGAATAAATAAAATGGGAAAATTGCTGCCCGCCAAAAAACTTGGTGGCCCTGAAAAATTATCTGATTTCAAAGCACATGTTTTAGTTAGAGCCCTAAAACTACCTGCAGGGGTTAATGAAACATGGGGTTAATGAGTGAGTAGTCCATTGTTCAGGCTACACAGCAGAGGTCGAAAGATTACATATTCCCATTGTATATTATTAAATGGCTCATAAGAAATTGAACTTAATCTTAACAGCAAAAAAAAAAAAAATTGCTCTGAATTGACATGGGTAAAATTCTCTGAGAAATTTCTTGTGATATTTATAAATTAACCACTACAGATATGACACATATTTAATTCTAATCTACATGATTAAAATTTTCTCCATTATTGTCATGTCTAGATAATCACAAAGCAACTAATCAAGATATAATAGTAGGTTTTGCTAATTTTAATGATGTAAATACTTCCTGGATGGCTGATTTCAAAATATCAACATGAAGTTGCTGACTGCAAAATTGTGAATATATTAATATGTTCTCTATATAATGGCTTGCCATTATATAGACACAGTAAAAACTTAACACATTAACTATGAAATTAAGATAATAAATATACATATCATTCAGCTCTTCCCATCAGAGTTATGTATAAGAATGGGAGAGTCTCCAGCTTATACGTCAATGTTGAGAATTCACCAGTTACAACACAATAGGCCAAATGTAGCCTGAGATCCTTTTGTTCTCATGGTGAATATCTGGGCTGGTAAACAAACATATCTATGCATATCTATATTCTATATCTGTCTATACAGATAGCAGATTATAAATGCAATTGGTTAATATTTAGTCATTTTGTTTGAATGTATATTTTGTTGAATTTTAACCAGAAAGATGACACTGAACACCTATATATGAAACTAAAAAATCCATGTGTTAAACTGCTTTTTCTACCACCATTTTGCAAAGAAAAGGTTTAAGCTCAAAAATAAAAATTTAACTTTGTTATGATGAAGATGACTCACATGGGAATAAATTGAAAAGAACTTGGCCTTGAGTCTCATGTCTTCAAATATTGTTTATCAACCAAGTCCCAGCTTCTAGAAAGGTGGGAGGTCAGCCACATATTGCTTCTTTGGTGAGATTTCCATATAATATCATTGTTTCATCAACATATAACATTAATTCCAAATTATATTACATTTTCAAAATCTCAAAGGTAACAAAATATTGAATTATGACACTGACCACTTATTGGTTAACCTTAATACAAAGAAAACATTTTTTGTCTTGGTGTACTATTCTTATAAGTACCATTATTACAGTATACACAATTGAGAATTTTCTGCCTGACATATTTGGTTCAATATAAGAATGTACATTTTTGGAATGAATTTGTTTATTTATTCATTTATTTTATTTTGATAAATGTAGGGGTACAGGTGGTTTTCTGTGACATGGATAAATTATGAAATCAGATAACTAAACTTTTATATCAATGTACTCCTACTGAAATATATTTTAATTATAAAAACAGTATGTATTATGAAAATAGTTATGAGAATGCTTAGATAATTTGAAAATCATATACATATATAAAAAGAAATTCATTTTAATTTCTAGTGAATGGTCAAATGGTATAATATTTGGCATATTTTCAGTTTTCATATTTTTAAAGTTTTATTGAATTTCATTTTACATGCCATAGCTATTTTATAATTTTTAAATTGGTTTGGAATTTCAAATGTGCACAGCAGTGAGGTGATGGCTATTTTATTTCTCAAAAGGCCTCTGAGAAATCGAGGTTCTATGTTAATTGTACCATAATTAAAATACTGGTACTTATTTTGTGGAAGTAGAAACTGAATATTAACTCATGAGTCAAAATTCAAGCATATCCTAAAAATATAAAGAAAATAAGATTCCATCAGTATTCAATTCATTTATGATCACATTCAGAGACATATATTTAAAAGAGGAAGTAGTTTTATATATGTTAAAACCTTGTCAACTTGGGTGGGAGCTGGGGATTCCAAGTATAGAAAATATAATTAGTATTACATACAAATTGAAATTAGGAAAAATACACCATGACACTATCCCCTGTGGAAGTTATGGAATCATTGACAATGTAATACATAGAGTTTTATTCATATCATCAGGATTTGAAACAAGAATCTAAACAAATTTCAACCTAAGTAACTGTTAGTAGAAAACAAGAGTTGGATAATTCAGATCTCAGTGGTCTGAGACCTTGACAATTGTCCATGTGTATGGTAGGATGCTATTCAAAAGACAGTGGGTTTGTAACTATTTTCTCCAAATGTGTCAATTACCTTTTCATGTCATTCATTTTTTTGTTCGTTTTTATTTGCTTGTTTTGCTGTGTGGAAGCTTTTTAGTTTCATGTAGTCCCACTTGTTTATTTTTGCTTTTGTTGTCTGTGCTTTAGGTGAGATATTCAAAAAATCCTTGCCAAGATATGCTAAATGAAAGAAGCCAGGCACAGAAAGAAAAATACTGCATGATCTCACTTGTACTTGAAATCTAAAACAAAACAATTCTCAAATACATAGAAACAGAAAATAGGAAAGTGGTTACCAGGGGTAGCATAGGGTAGAGAGAAACAGAGAGATGAAGATCAAAAGTTACAAAGTTTCAATTATGCAGGATAAATAAGTATAGAAATATACTGCATGAAGGCTATAATGAATAATATTGTATTAGATATTGGAAACTTGCTAAAAGAGTAGATTTTAGGTACTTTTACCATACACAAAAACAGTAACTGTGAGATAATGGATATGTTAATTTGCTTGACTGCACTAATTATTTCACTATGTATATATAAATCTCAAAACATTATGTTGTACATAAAAACTAAACACACAAAAGACTATGAGCTCTTTCATATGAATAGGCTGCAGCCATGCCAGCATATAATATCTTAAACTTTACATGTTAACATGGAGAAATAAATGAGATTATATTGTTTAAAAAAAGTAACAGTGTGGATTAGACCACATGAAATTCTTATGAGAAGGCCAATGGTTGTTTCAGCTTCTATTCTAGCTGTTTCCTTTAACCTTTAGAGGCTATATTGCTGTTATGTCAAAGACTTATATTTATTATTTTCTCCTTAAAGAGTGAATATATCTGTGGATTACAGTAAATGAGTTGCTGGAAGGGCGTTGATAGAGAATTGAAGGAGATAGGAGGCTAAAAGAGGTAGGCGTGTTAGAAGGAATTATGAGACCAGAAAACCCATTATCAGCCTATGTTCACCAGCAAGACCTGAAAGACACTCCTTCATTAATGTAACAAAGAATTTTATGATAAGAAAAGCATCTTTGAGAAACTCAGTAGTGCCTATTCTGTGTAAGCTATAGTTGACAGTAAGTTCTGCTTCCACTGAATCATACTAGAACAGTGAGACATTTCCTCAAAAAATTAAAAAGAGAATTACCATGTGATCCAGTAATTTCACTTCTAAGTATATATCCAAAAGAATTGACAGTAGAGACTTGAACAGATGTTTGCTCATAGCAGTATTATCCACAATAACCAAGATGTGGGAGCAACCTACGTATCCATTGATGGATAAATGAAGAGACAAAATGTAATGTATACATATAAAGGAATGCTGGTGTGATAGTTTTCTATGAATTTAATATTTCTAAAAGGATTCAACTCAAAGACAGTAGGTATAGAAATTTATTTTATTTTTCTAAAGAATAGTCACTCTGCAGTAATAAACTCTTTAACACATCTCCCACCAATGCCCTTTTGAGTGAACTCATTTTTAGAGGATGATGCACCTTCACCCTTTCTGTAGGACTGCTAATACTGTCAAGAAAAACAAAGAACTTTTACCCTTTGAAATCTCTTGAGACCACTGCTCTCTCTCTGTTTCATCAGAGGTGAGAACTTATCAGTAGTACATTTAGTCACAGGCCATATCAGGACAATCTTCTGGGACCAAAGAAAACCTAAAGTCTCACTCTAAGCTCTTAAATAGGTTGCTGGACTTTACTGGTTGGTAAAGAATTGTGATGTCTGTTCCTATTGTGAGATTATTGAGCCATAATACAATGTGGTTTTAAAAATAGAATAGTATAGTCTATTTTATTTTGAAAAGTTTTTGTTCGTGTCCTTTGCCTACTTTTTGATAGGATTGTTAGATTTTTTTCTTGCTGATTTTCCTGAGTTCTGTATAGATTCTAGTTACCAGCCCTTTATCATGTGTGTAGCATGTGAATATTTTCTCCCATTCTGTAGGTTGCTTGTTTGCTCTTGTGATAGTTTCCTAGGCTATTCAGAAGCTTTTTAATTTGATCAGGTCCCATTTATTTATTTTTGTTGTTGCTGTGATTGCCTTTGGGGTATTCTTTTTTTTTGCCTCATAGAAATTTTATTTACATTTTTACCATTATTTATATTACAGTGACAGGTTTTTATTTTCAATTATTACATTTCGAGATGACAAAATATGAATTCCTATTCTCCAGTGAGTAGTATAATTGAGAATTACCAAATAAAGTTACATGTAATGTTTTAAATAAAGGTCCAAAGTTACTAGTTTCTGTGCCTTTTATTTTTATACATTTATCTTTATCCATGGCTGTTACCATGATAATATAATGAATATTAATTAATTAATATTAATAGTATTTTCTTTTTTTCATAGTAAGTAAAATTTTTTATGTAACAAGATAAGTCAACTTGAGTGGTAATATATTTTGGGAAATCAGCTCACTACAAATTGTGACTGTAAACATTGCACTGTAAATGTTTTGTAGTTTTCCCCCCAATAAAATTTTCGGAGGGAAAAAAAAAAAACTCTTGGGCTCAAGTGATCCTCCTACCTCAGTCTCCCTAGTAGCTGGGACTACAGGTGTAGCCACCACACTCAGCTAATTTTTCTACTTTTGTAGAGACGGGGTCTCACCCTTGCTCAGGCTGGTCTCAAACTCCTGACCTCGAGTGATCCTCCTACCTTGGCCTCCCAGAGTGTTAGGGTTACAGGCATGAGCCACTGCACCCGGCTTTATATTTTTATTATAAGGTTAACATACATTCAGTAATTTTACATTTCTCAGAAAAAACGGACACACTGAAGCAAGGAAAAATCTTTTCATGCAGAGCTTGTGTGTCTTCTGGCTTTGAATAATAACTATGATCACTTCAAATATTTAAAAAATTATCTTATTAAAATTAAGACACAGATATTTATTAATGGAATACAGCCAACCTAAATTTCATTTTTAAGAGCTCTTATCCTCTTAGACTGATTTTCTTGTGTGTCTAATTCTGTACTCTATGAACGCAAAAATTAAGTTTTATTCATCTTTTTATTCTCCAAGACTTGTATAGTGACAGGCACATAATAGGTTTGAATAAATTTTATTAAACACTTAAAGGCAATCTATAGACAAGATAGTTTTCAGGACAAAAAACAATAATGAACTTTAGGAATTTGAGTAACCTTTGGAAATATCTGCATTCTATTAGTCAAAACAGTTGCTGTTACAGCAACAAAAATTCAACTCAACTTGGTTTGAGAAAATAGAGGGGGCTTGGTGGGGAGTGTACGAGTTGAACAGGTCACAAGCAGTCATGCCAGGATCACAGATGATGTCCTCAGGACTGTGTCATTCTTGCTCCAGCCTTTGAATCTGCTTTCTTGCGCATTGGCTTTGTTCTCCATAAGCCTCTTGGCCCAGGTTGGGAATGATGCCAATAGCAGCTGCAAGCATACGTGATTTACCAGTTAGCAATCCCAGGAAGCAGGGACTTACCTCCCAAGTAAAGCCACCAGGAGGGATCAATTCAGCCCATTCCTGACTCAATTCCTTAAGCTGGGTGAGTGAGATGCTCTAAGATTCCAGGCCTGGGCATGTTCATACCCCAGGGATGAGGGTGAAGACAGAGCGGCTGTCCTCCTCCACCTGGGCTGGTGCCCAACAGGTAGGAGGGGCCATTTCCAAAAACTAGACAATAAATACTGAGGCAGGCAAAAGGTAAAAGATATTTATTTGCAGAATCATTATTTTCATAATTTTTGAATGTCCTGTAATGTCAGTAGTAACATCGTTGCCTGACTTTAGTCCACAACTCTAAGCTCCCCAGGGAGCGTTGTTGGTCCTCGGCTCTTGTCCTCAATTCTCTTTACCCTTTCTTTAGCCATGGGTTTTCAGCTCAAGTAGTGCAGCTCATTTTTTCTCTTTATAAGGAAGAGTGGGGGAAAATTACATTCAACTACAGACAGCTTGGGAAAAGTTAGAAGCAAAAGATGAATCTGAATACTGTCTGATAGTCCATTTCTAATCAGAAGAGAGCAATTTTCTCCTCTCAAAGAATGGCTCTTCACATCAGGTATTTGGCTTCTAGGTCCTCGCTGATTAATTACTTACATTTACATAACATTAATCTCCTTTCTAACAATTTAGCAGGCTTCCAGCCGTTTTCCCAGCTCATCAGTTTGGCAGAACATCCTTGCTCTTAAAAGAGCCAGAACTACTTTTGCAATGCATGGATTCTGAAAATATATTTAAACAAAACAGAATCAAGATGTTAAGCAAAGCGATACGTGATTATTTCTCCCATGTATATTAGGAAGATATCTGATTGAAATGCTTGGTCTATACACTTTGTTTTGAGTTGTATGTATATATGGAAAACATGTTTCCTTCTGTCTGGAATTCTCTTCCCTGTATTCTTTCCCAGAATCTTATTCATTCTTCTAAGTTCAGCTCCAGTAATGCCTCCTTTTTGAAGACATCTTGGAGCCTCCTGGCCATTAGATATCTTTCATTACAATCCCACATCGCTAGGTGAAATGCTGCTGAACACAAGTTGGGCTGCCCGCCACCTGAGATCCAGACACAGAGGTGAGTGTTGGTGAAGGAAAAGTGTTTTATTCAAGTGCCGACAGTCTGAGGAGATGGCAGACTATAGTCTTAAAGACCATCTCATCTCCTCTGCTTACCCAGCAACTTATAAAGGGAAAGGGTAAAGCGGGTGGTGACAGAAACCAAGCTTTGTTCAAGTCATCATGAGATAGCATAGAAGGTGAACTTCGGTTACCTGCCCGAGTCTTGAGCCAAAGCTTAAGTCTGCTTATAGCACTGGACGAAAGCTTTGAAAATGATTAACATCCAGCTTCAGTAGAGGGTATTTCTGCTTTCTGTAACAGGATGTGACAACCATTGGAGTAGGGGTCCATTGACCTTGGTGAAAGCCAGCACAAACTGATTACTGCTAACATGAAGCCCAAAGTTGATGGCTCATAGACCTTTTGCTTCATTTTGATGCTAAAAATCATGCCCAAGGGTGGAGATTTAACATGCCCTTGGGCATGATAAGGGCATTTAACAAGGAAGGGGGTTGGTAGTACTGTACTTAGACAAGATATGACATGCATGAAGAAGCATGATTGCCAGATGGACAACTGTCAACAAAACTCCACCTCTATGTGCTATGATTTCATTGCTAGCATCAAACTTTCTCTCCCCTTCAAAAGTTCCTCAACGCTTTGCTCAGAGAGCCAGTCTGGTTGCTCCTTAACCAGCACTGTCTCCCTTTTGTTCCAGCAAAAGCTCTGATCCCATAAAGCTTTGCCTATATAAATTCCTTGTTTGGTCTCTGCCAATTTCTACTGATTTGGGGACCAAGAACTGTGAGGTTGTAACAATCCTGGTTTGCTTGATGATTATCAGCAGTGGATCTTGTCATGAGCAATCTGAGGTTGGCCTATTCCGGACTGTTGATCTGTTTTTCCTCAAGGTCATTTTCTAATTGTGTGTCGGCAGCTGTGTAAGTAAGCAGCAGCTTAATTCTAAACTTTTAACACAGAACAAACAGAAAGCATACAGGAAGCAAAATGGCTTGCCTTTAGCCAGCCTAGCATTATAGTCTGAATGGCCAGTGGGGTGCGCTTACAAAATGCTATTTGGAATTACATTCATTTTTTTCAATAGACTTGATTTTATTGAGCTCTTCCAATGTTAAGCCCCGTGTAGGTGCTGGGAACAAAAATATGATAAAAAAAAATTCTCTGCTCTCAAGAACCCTAAGTCTAGAGGTATGTGCAATGTATAATGATGGCACAAAGAAAGGAATCTAGTCAGGAGGAGGTACTTATGCTAGATCTCAAGGAATAAGCACAAGTTTGTTACACAAACAAGGAAGGGGGTTGGCAGTACCATCCTTAGATGAGGCCAGAGGAGCCCCTGCCTTGTGCTCCATGCTTTCAGGATCCTGCTGTAGCCTTTCTCTAGCCCTGCACCATCCCATGCCCCAACTTTCTAGACCGAGTTCCAAGCACCCAATGCCCCAGTTTCCTACCCAAACATCCCAAGCTCCCTTCCAGGCCTGCTCTGGCCTTTTCCCCAAGTCCAGCCTCTTGAAGGCAGAATGTGCTGTCAGTGCGTGCGCCTGGGCCCAGGGAGTATCCAGGGGTGATACTGAGGAGTGTGGATGGGGCTTGGACTTGCAGACTAAGCTGTCCATACGTCTATACCTGAAAGCCTCTGTTGTATGGGAGAAAGCTGGGGTGGGGAGAGAAGTGGGGTGGGCCTAGGGTAGAGGTTAGTTCTTCTATACCACTAGGTTCAGCATGGAAATCCAAGGAATCTGAAAATTCTAAGTCCAAGCCTGGCCTTTGGGGCATTATGAACATATATTTGTCACAGTAGGAAGATAAATTATGTTTTATGTAACAGTTTGTTGGCTTGATTTATAATTTTTAAATATATGCATGTGTGTTAGGTTTGTCTCCATTTACGCTCTTACCCTGGGCCACAGAAATGTTAGGGTAGGTCTGGGAAGGGTACAAAGATGGTTCTGAGCAGAGAGAAGAAATAATGACCCAGAGATGTGATTATGGAACCCAACCACAAGCAGCAGATTGGTGTGACCACAGAATGACTTGGAGAATAGTTAATTACACACATATTCATCTTTTCTACCAGACTGTAAATTCTTTGAGGTCAAATGCCATGGAACATTCATTCCTGTGCTTGGCAGAGCATTTTACACAGAGTAAACACTCAATTCATGGTAGATGAACTTATGTTGAATAAATGATGTGAAACGCACCACTTAGAGGGAAACCACAAATACCTTTCTCTCCATTTACTACAAATGTAGGTAAGTCAACAGTAAAAAATCTCAATTTGTACCAATTGATGCATATTATATATGAACCAGTTATGCTATTTTGATCTAATCATAGATAACTGGTAGTTAGAAGAAAAAGAAAAATTAGCAAGCATAACATTGTTGAGTCTTAATATACTTTTCTAAAAAAATGGGAGCCTACTGTACTAAACTGGCCATCAGGGGCAGGAAGGTAGGCATGCACCGAGTGCTCTGAGAGGCAGGCGTTCCGTGGGATAGATCGCCAATGACCCTCTGACTTATCCACAAGGCCTGGGTATGCTCATAATTGAACACAGACTCTTTCCAATGCAGTTTAGAATGAACTGCATATGTTAGATTTTTAAGGTTGTTAATGGTCTGTTTTTCGATCATGGGCATAAGGCAGCCAAGAAGGATGAGCTGGTGACCTCTGCAGTCTGCAGTCGATAGTCTCCTGTGACAATGGGTAAAATTATGTGCACAGACTATCGGCATCCCATAAAGATCCTCATAGCTGGACATACAGCTTTGTGGTCAAAGCAGCTGACAAGAGTCTATTTCTTTTAGTGTCCCAGTGAGGGGCAAAGGAACGAGAAGGAAGAGAGAGGATAGGGAAAAGAATGTGTGTGTGTGTGTGTGTGTGTGTGTGTGTGTGTGTGTGTGGCGGGGGTGTAGGTGAGTGTTAAATTGATGGCAGTCTGTGTACAGATAAGCATCTCCCTGGGCTCCCATCTTACCATTTCCTTCACTGCCTTCTGGGCACTGTCTGTGCACATGGACACTGGCATCACAACCCCACGTCTGCTCACCTCTCGTGGTGCTCTACAGTCTCTGCCTACTGTGGAGTCCTTTCCTCTCTTTGCACACATCATTTCTCTCAGCTCTGCACCTTGGCACATGGAGTTCCTGCTCTTCCTCTCTTCTTCTCACCTGCCTCTTCAAATGGTTACATCTCACTCACCCCTTCAATCCCATTGTAATTCTCAGGAGGGTACTCCTGACGCCTGACTCTGGGTAGTTTTTTCCTCATCTCGGCTTTCATAGTTTTGCATATTTTTCTCACAATATTAGTATATGATTTTGTCAATGACTGCTTACTAATGTGTATGTTTCACTAGACTGCAAGCTCTGGGAAGGTAAGGAACTGTGCCTCACAGCCTCACTCATGTCTTACATAGATATTTGTCCATTCATTTGTTGAACAAATGATTGATTGAATGAATAAAATACAGGTTGGCAGGTAGGCTCATGGTGGGATGCTATGGTTTGAATGTTTATGTCCCCCACAAAATTCATATGTTGAAATCCTAATACCCAAAGTGATAGTATTAGGAGATAAGGTTTTGGGGGGGGGTTGATTAAGTCATAAGACTGGAATTCTTCTGGATGGGATTAATGCCCTTATAAAAGATGCCCGAGAGTTCTTGTTTGCTTTGTCTATCATGAGGGGACATAGTGAGAAGATGCCATCTATGAACCAGAGAGCAGGCCCTCACCAGACACCAAATATGCTGATGTCTTGATCTTGGACTTCCCAGCCTCCAAAACTGTGAGAAATAAATTTCTGTTGTTTATAAGCTACCTCATTTATGGCACTATATTTTGTTATAGCAGCTCAAAAGGACTAAGACATGGAGCCTAAGCTTTACATTTATTTCCTCAGGTGAAAGCTAAGCCAGGAGCCTGCAGCAGGTAGAGACACATCTCAGATTAATGCAAGGAAAAGATGAATTAGATACAAGTCCATTCTGTAGAGGATATGCAATAGTTTTATTGACCCAGTTGTATATATGGTGGTTCTCATCCTGGGGGAAACAAGACATATCCACGCATATTGAATATCTATTATTTCAGGGGCACTATGCCAATCATTTATATGTATGATCACATTAAATCCTCACAACTATGTAGGCATTTACTGATATCTCAATTTCACCCATGAGGACACTGAGGTCCAGAGAGATTGAACAATTTGCCCAAGGTCACATGGCCAGTGAATTTTAAATACAGGATTTAAATCCAAGTCCATCTCTTAGCACTATATCATGCTGCTTCCAGAGGCGAGAGGAGACATCTTAAAAGCACCATGTGACTTCTGGTGCTTGAGAGACCATTGCCAAGTTCTAAGAGGAAGATGATAGGGTCTCAACTGAATTACTGGTAGGACGGTGAAGGCGGAGAAGAAGAGACAGGTTTAAGAGCTATCTGTGAGATAGAAATTGGATTGATGAACTTAATACAATGGTCATTTCTTCATTCCAATATTCATTGAGTTTTGTTGTGTCTCAGATACTGTGCTTAGTCTGTCCAGGGAAAATAAGCACTTACTATGTGTCAAACCCTGAGCAGGCACCAAGTATAAACTATGAATTCAATAGACATGACCATGGCCTATCTTTGAGAGAGATACAGACAAAGAAATAGGCAACTATAATACAGTGCTATAAGTGTGAATGCCCAGAATGGTATAATGGTGTAAGTTATGGTAGAATATAAGACAGGCATTTCATACAAACTAAAGGAGTCAGAAGGATCAAGTGACATTCAACAAAAAGGTGAGAAATATATATGTTTGGAGATGCTATATAATATAGAACACTTTGTCCTACTCAAAAGAAGTTTGAATGTATCTTTTGAGGTATAGAAAGCCAGAAATATTTAGGAAAAAATTGGGCTATTTTTTGGAACTTCGAAAAAAAACAAATTGTAAAGTGGAGAATGTTTCCTGAGTAATGACTTTAACAAAAAACTCAAAATCGATTTGTCAACTTTAATACTCAGGCATGTTATGAGGGTGCCAACTTAATTGTATCTTCCCAATCTTTTTCTTGGTCATCTTTTATCCCTCCCATCTTCTTTGTTGACAGAACTGTCAAAGCTACATTTTCCTGTCCTGAAATTTAGGTTGATAAAGAAAAGATTATTTCCGTTGAGAATATTTATAGGCTCCAGACCTTGACTCTTGGGTTTTGAAAGATGCTGCTGCTTTTGTTAATGGAAATTCATGAGTGTTTGGAACACATCAACACAATAATTCCTAAGTCTGGGGTCAAAGGAGGCCTATATTTGTTGGCAGGAGGCACTGGCTCAAATCAAATCAGCAGTAACCTTAAGACCATTAGATACCAAGAGCTCTTAAAGTGGTGCCATATCAAAGTTTGATATATAACTCTAAGTGATGTTGCCTCTGGAAATCACAGGATCTGTTTGTGCTGCTTTTGTCAGCTCTACTTTCTCCATCTGAGCTGAGCTGCAGACCACCTAAGCCTGATAATGAGTTTCCAGTTCCCTAATGGGACCAATGCTGAGGACTCCAGTCCACTGAGACAGAGCCTGATTCTTGCTGGACATCCTCACCTTAATGGAGATTAAGATGCTTTTTCTCATGTGCCAGTTCTGGAAATACCAGGATGGAATTCTGCTTCTAATAGATTGGCTAGAACCATAATATTTGCCTCTTCATTCTTCAAGTATTTCCCACAATGAATACTTCTCTATTCCACATTTTGGTGATATATATGTACATATATATGTATATGTATATATATGTACATATATATGTATATGTATATATACATATATGTACATATATATGTATATGTATATATACACACATATATATCAGCTATATGATAGGTAATTTTCACATTTTATAAATCAAAGTTTAAAAGTTAAATAATGTGGAGAAGAGTACATACTTGCTAAACTGGATCTGGGATTCAAATCCAAGGTGTCTGTCTGACTCCATATCCTGTGCACTGACTTGGTTATTCACATACAAGGTTGGCCAGCCAGCCAGCCAAATATCCTAACTTCAGTTTCTAGTTCATGAGGTTGACCAACAGTATTTAAGATAATATCAATGAGCATGCTGGTAGCAAGCAAAACTTAGCACACCAAATGTCCTATCAGAGCAGTGATTTATACTGTTTTTATAATATGGATAAGTTACTGGCTCATCAAATTTCTGTTCCTAATCTTTAATTTGTTTTCCATCAAGGACTAAAGTCATTTATATTGTTGTTCTTTTGTTTTCATTCATTAAATAATAATAATGATAAGGGGGTTGACATGGCACACTGGAAGTAGATTATTATTTTATGCCATTGCCTTTCTTAATGGCAAGAAGTCTTTAAGAATGGTCTCTTCTCTCCCAGGTTTAGCAGGCCCGTTGATGGTAAAGCTATCTCTGAATTCAGGATCTTAGTCAGTATAACAAGCAGGGTCAACCAGATGTCTGTTTGGTGATGGTCTACCAGATGGTTGATGGGATGGTGGTTAGTCATATGGAGAGATAGGTGAGATTATTGGAGAAAGACTCAGATTGACAGAGATATTTGACCTTTGTTTGTTTGTGAGATGTGTTTAATAGCCAGTTTGGGAGGAAAGAAAACCAGGAAGAGGACTATAAACATACACATTCTTATATTCTCTCTCTCCTCTCTCCCTCTCACTCATCCAAGAATCCTATCCCTAGATACCTCAAGGTCTAGCAACACTCTGAGCTTTAAGATTATTCTCATTCTTGGGAGATTCCTTTGGGATGTCCTGAAATTACCCTGAGCTTTCCAGGAGCCTTCCCAGCCAAGAAAACGTGACTGAGACTTGACACTGCACAGTTTGATCTGCAAACTCCAGGTTCCTAAATCATTTTGACAGTGCTCTCTAACTTCTAGTTTGGTAAATGAGAAGAGAGAAGAGTGAGGCATTCCCTGGATGGTATATTAGAAACTCACACAATTAGATTCACACTCCTTTCTCTGAAGAACTAAAGATAAATGAAGGAAGAGAAAGGAACCTCATCTACATTGGGACACCAAACCAAATTAACCACCACAGTTGAATAATAACGAACATTCTTTTTTTTTGAGACAGAGTCTCACTCTGTTGCCCAGGCTAGAGTGAGTGCCGTGGCGTCAGCCTAGCTCACAGCAACCTCAGACTCCTGGGCTCAAGAGATCCTTCTGCCTCAGCCTCCCGAGTAGTTGGGACTACAGGCATGCACCACCATGCCTGGCTAATTTTTTCTATATGTATTTCTAGTTGACTTTTTAGCTCTTGTCCCTTTTGGAAATAGATCAGACACTAAAAATCAAGACCCATTTCAAAGTGATTCCTCCTGTTTTAACATAATTTATATTAATAGTAGCAGCTTCACGTGCTTTCCCTTCCAGAATAGCTGCCTTTAAACATAGAATTCCAGTAAATGGTGGTAATTAAATTCAAAAGAATTTTACTACTGTTGGAATTCCAGGTATCATGGCAAATTGTGAAGGAAAATGTTTAGGTCAGAGAATCTTCCAATGACCCCGTTTCCCCTCCATACCTCCCAAAACACAATAACTTTCCATGAAAGGAGGCCAGATGTGGAACAAAGTGGCTGAAAACATGTCTTCATTCATTAATAAAAGGATATCTCTTTTGGAATATGTTTTCCTCCTTCAATCAATATGCCTCTAATCACTCTGGGAATTAGGCATTTAGAATAAAGTAGGAACAAATCTATTCATCTCTTATTCTAGTCCAGCTATATCAGAGAATCAATAGAAATTGATTTAAATTTTTAACCATGAAAGAAATTTTTTGTAAGGGTTTCTAATCACAGGTTGAACTTTTAAAACAGTTATAGGACTATTAAGACTTTCTAAGTAAACACAAGAAGGAATAGAAAATCTGAATAAAAGTTCAACACCTATTAATAAGACATTTAGCAAAGTAGGATTAGAAAGGCATTTTCCTTGTCCAACATAAGGTAGATTCATCATATTGTATTAGTTTCCTAGGGCTGCTATGACAAAGTCCCACAAACTGAGTGACTTAAAACAATGGAAATCTATTCTCTCAGAGATCTGAAGACTGGAAGTCCAGAATCAAGGTGTCAGCAAGATAACAGTCTCTTGAGAGCCTTTTGGAGGCTCTGAAGGAGAATTTGTTCCATGCCTCTCTCTCAGCTTCTAATGACTGATGACAGTGACTATCCATTTTTTGGCTTGTAGACATCATTCCAATCTCTGCCTCAGTGGTCACATGGCATTCTCCCTGTGTATTTCTGTATCCCTGTGTCCAAATTTCCTTCTTCTTATGAGGAAAACAGTCATTCAATTAGACTAATCTTAATCTAGTATGACCTCATCTTAACTTCATTATGTCCTTGTAGACGTTATGTCCAAATAATGTCACATTCACAGCTACTGGAGGTTAAGTCTTAAAAATATCTTTTGGGGAACACAATTTAACTCAAAGCAATACCTAAAGGTAAAATATTAAAGTCATTCCTCCCTAGATCAGAAATGGGGCAAAGATATCCACTATTACTACTCATATTCAATAATTGCATTGTATAGTATGATAAGACAAGAAAAAGAAAATGTATGAAGATTGAAAAGAAATAACAGTGGTAGGTTTGGGGTACAATATGATTATGTACATATAAAATACAAAATAATCTGTAAATTATTAGTAAGTGAATTTAGTGAAGTCATTCAGAAACAAGGTCAATGTACAAAATCAGTTGTATTTCTTTTTCTTTTTCTTTTTTTGAGACAGAGTCTCACTCAGTTTTCTGGGCTAGAGTGCCATGGCGTCAGCCTAGCTCACAGCAACCTCAGACTCCTGGGCTCAGGCAATCCTCCTGTCTCAGCCTCCCAAGTAGCTGGGACTACAGGCATGTGCCACCATGCCCGGCTAATTTTTTCTATATATATTTTTAGTTGGCTAATTAATTTCTTTCTATTTTTAGTAGAAATGGGGTCTCACTCTTGCTCAGGCTGGTTTCGAACTCCTGACCTTGAGCTATCTGCCCGCCTTGGCCTCCCAGAGTGCTAGGATTACAGGCGTGAGCCACTGCGCCCGGCCTAAAATCAGTTGTATTTCCAAATGCTTGCACAAAAATCAGAAAATAAAAAATTTATAATGACGCCATTTAGTCTAAGAAAAATGTTAACAAAAGACATATATTACCTCTCCACAGAAAAATATAAACCATGCTGAAAGAAATTTAAAGTGACTCAGTAAATAAAATTATATACCATATTCTTAGATAGTAACACTACATATTTTAAAAATAGCAATTATCTCAAAATTGATCCAAAGAGTTAATGAAATTCCAAAGTTCCAGCAAGTTTCTTGTTGTTGCTGAAATTGATAAGATGTTTTGAAAATTTATATGGGAATTAAATGATCAAGAATAGCTAAGGATATCCAATAACAATGTTGGATGACATATTACCAGATTCCAAGACTTATATTGTATACAAACATAGTAATTAAGACAATCTAATAGCTGTGCAAAAATAGACAAAGAGATCAACAGAACAGAACAGAGAGACTAGAAAGAGATTCATACATACAAATTTACTTGCTTTGTGACAAAAAAGCCACTGAGGGGCACAGGGGGAAAACAATGGTCTTTTCAATAAATTGGTTTGAGTCAACTGCCTACCTATACCAAAATAAAATTTAAGTCTTGACCTCTCCTCACACTATACAAAGAAATAAATTCCATGCCTAAATGAGAAAGCCAAAACAAAAAAAAACTTCTAAAAAGGTAGCATAAGAGAAGGCCTCCATGAAATTGAAATTGGCAAATATTTCTTTAAGAGACAAAAAGTACTTAACTTTAAGTACTTAATTAAAAGTACTTAACTTTAAGATAAAAATCAATAATTTGAACTTTACTAAAATTAGGAATCTCTATTCAGCAAAAGACACCATTAAAAAAGAATGAAAACGCAACAATGGCAGTGAGATATGATATTTCCTATACAATCTGACAAAATATATTTTAAAAATTCAAACTCGTACTTAAGGAAAACGATAAGCAATTCAATAGAAAACCAGGCAAAAGACTTAAATATACTTTATAAAAGAGGGCATCCCAATGTCCAACAAACAAATGAAAGGTGCTCAATATCATCAGATAAATACAAATTAAAGCCACAATAAGATAACACAATGCATTCATCAGAATGAATAAAATTAAAGACTGATAATACAACACAAATGCATACATATAGCACACATACATGTGTGTACCAAAAGGCATATACAAGAGTATTCACAATAGCATTGTAACAATATTCAAAAACTAGAAATAAGCTGGGCCTAATTCGGGGGCCTGAGGCTGGAGGATCACTTAAGCCCAGGAGTCAGAGATTACAGAGAGCTATGATGGCACCACTGCACTTCAGCCCAGGTGACAGAGCAAGACTCTGTCTCTCTGAAAAAAAAAATAGTTAAATTTGTAGAAGGTGTAATAACTTACGTTGTTAATGTTCTGGTTAATAAGTTAATGTAATGTCATGTGTTCACTTGCAAAATTGATGGAGCTGTACACTTACAAATTTTATGCATTTTATTCTCTCTATATATTATACTTCAATTAAAATTTTATTTAAAGTAAAAACTGGGGAATATGCTTGGGTTGGAATGAAACCAAGGGTGTTAGGACAGAGACAAAGACATTTAATTTTAGATTGAGTTGATTTTACCAGTGGGGGTGCACTTACCACATAGTCTGAATTTAATGTGCTAGGTTGAGCAGGCGGAACAGCTTTAAATTGTTTGCTCATTTGAATGCTGCAATTCAGAATCGACATAGCCTACATTAAATGAGGCTGAGATTCTATAAGTTTGTTTTGTTATTGCAATGTGGAATTAGCTAGGGAATTTTGGAGAAGTACTTATGCCTGGATCTTGTGTTTAGAGAGTCTTGGATAGAAGTGCAGCCTGGGCAACAGGATTTTTAAGAACTCCTCACCTGATTCTAATGAGCTGCCAAGGTTGAGATGCAGAGAATGTAATTCAATAACTTACAAACACAACAAAGTGTAGGATAAGTAAGACTCATCCCTTAACTAGAACCCCCTTCCACACACACACAAGTCCCGGAAGACGCTCACTTCACAAGAGCATGTATAGAGAAGTACATTGGCGAAGGGAACGTCAGCATTTGAAAAAAGAACTTTAATAGCTGTTTCCTGTTGATAAGCATGTGGGAAGGAAATGCCATCATTGAAACAGGCTCCATAAATGTCAGTGAAGATGGGGAAATCCTGAGTAGAAAGAGGCCAAGTAGCAGCTACTTACCCAACCAAGACAAGATGTAAATGGTTATTGTAATAGGTCCTAAGGCTGGAGTTGATAACCAGATCATCCAAGCTACACACTTAATTAAGGAGGACATCATTAGGACTAAACTAGATGGTGAACTAAGGTACTAATTGACTTGCATAATCAAAAAACAAAATCCTCTAGAGCTGGCTAACAGAGGTCTAACTTGAGCCCTGGTAAAAGTGAAATATAGTTTCTGACTGAATTCTCAGACTTGGGTTATTTCAGACACCCAGAGTTCCTTACCTGAATGGAAGCCTAGTATACTTGAGGGAATAACACAAGTTTGTATCATCATTTTTTCTGTCCTTCCCTAAAGCACCTCTGAACTCTGACTTTGAGCTGATTACTCAGTTCCTGGAAACTCAGAATACCACTCTGTTTCAGTAGTTATGTAAGTCAGATGATAAGTATTTAAGTTTGCCCAAGGCCCACACCATAGTGTGAGTGTGTTTATCTCATTCCTATTTACTCAGGAAGGGATTTACTCAGTAATCAGCAGAAGTACCATATTAGCTCCCTGATCCATGCCAAAATTATAAACCCAAAGTAATACTACATCCCTGGGGGGGAAAAAGCAATTACTGCTACTGTCTGAAAGATTGGCTTGAAAGATTTAAGGGTAATGATTCCTACCACTTCCCTATTTAACCTGGACCTAGTGAATCAGAAACTCCAAAGACGTTGTCCTGCAGCCTGTGCTTGAATGAGCTCTCTAGGTAATTCTAACGTATGTTTAGAAGTTTGCGAATCACAGATACAGAGTGCTTATTGCTGTATTTCAAAAAGAAGAGAACATCTGGAAGTATGTTGCTTTAACGTGGAAAGGACAAGGATACACTCTCCACCTAGCCTGACAGCTACATTAGTTATTCAGACCTATACCTCTATTTAGTCTATGGACACCTTCTACATCTCAGCATCACCACAGGACACCATCTGGTTCCTACATTACTGACATCATGCTTGTAGGAACTGTAACAAGGTATTATATAATGGTGCTCTAGATAATGTCGTGAGATAAGACAGGAGATATTTTCCATGAAAATAAACACTTGAGTCACCACAGTGAAGTTTCTAGGAATCAGTGGTCTGGGACATTGTGGGACATCCTTTTCAAATTCAAAGCAACTTGTTGCACTTTTTATCCCTTCCCCCATCACCTACCAAATTCAAAGGCATGTTGTTAGCGGGTTTCTGGGTTTTGAAGGTAACAACATGGTCGTACGTGCTATCCCAACCTATTTATAGAGGGAATCAAAAGTATAAAAACTCTGATTCAGAGGAACAGGTGGGTCTCCAACTGACCCAGGTGGATATTTGGTCCTCAGGACCCAGCAGATACTCTGTGGAAGATCAATGTCGTAAACAGAGTCTATGGCAAGCCCGGATAGAAAAATCAAAGCAGAATTTCCTGATGGGTTAGAGTATACCTTCTTAGACAAATAACTATGTATTCCTTTTGAGAAGTAGGTACTGGAGTGCTACTGAGCTCTGGCAGAGACTGAATGTCTAACTATGAAACATATGGCAGTCATACAATCTGAGCTATCTATAATGTGTAGGTTTTATGTGATTCATCGTCATAAGCTTCTTTATGTCCAACAATACTTTATGAACAAGTGCAACTGTTATATAAAGAAAGGGGCTCAGGAAAATCCTGAAGGCCCAAGTAAATTACATAAACAAGTGGATCACATGCTCAGTCTGCCTGCTCCTGACACACTGCTGTCTTCCTAACCCAAATCAAAGGTCTTCCAAAGAATTTCATATGATTACTTAAAAAAGAAAAAAAAAACTCTAAGCCTGGTTTACAAATGTTTTGAATGGTATCCTATAGTAATATAGATCTGTTCTGAACATTGTCTAAGGGTAATTCTTTCAGGAGGTAGAATTTCATCCATGAAAAGAAAAATGACCTGAAGTATGCATCTATAGTGATTCATGGAAGGTGACTAATGGCTTGGCTAGATTTTCAGAGATATTAAAGGCAAAAGATTGGAGATCTTTTGTGGCAAGAGGTTTGGCAATGTGTTATGTGAATTGTCCCATAATGGGTCAACATTGCACAATAAAAGGTGCCAACTGTGCTGGAGATTATTGGTAATCAGGTGGATGAAACAACTGACTTGAGGATGCCAGTCTGCATCTTTCCCAGTTTTCCTAGTGCTTGTTCAGCATGAAAAACACCCATGGTAGCAGGGATGGAGAGTAAGCATGAGCTCAGCCACAGGACTTTATCTCACCAATGCTGACCCGGCCATCACCACAGCTGAGTCCTCATTGTGCCAGCTGGAGTGGCTACTGCTTATACTTTGATAGGCTTCCATAGCCTGGGGGATCTGCCAGGCAGCTGGAAGTAGGTTGATTTCATTGGACTCATTATGGGATAGAAAAATGACTTTCCCTCACTGGAATAAACATCCATTCCTAATTTTTATTTTGTTGTGCCTGTCAATCTTCTGTCAGCAGCACCATGTGTGGACTTACTGATCATCTTATTCATCACTGTGAGATTCCACACAACGTGACTCACTTTACAAAGAGGAAGAAAGTCAGCAGACTGATGCCCGTGGATTCACTGTTTTTACCATTTACCCCACATCCCCCAAATAAGTTGGCCTTAACAAATGGTGGAATGGTCTAGTGAAGACGTGGAATGTCAGTGGGAGACCACACTCAACTCAGTGAGGTTGGTATGCTATTCTATATGGTATTGATTTTCCCATAGTCAGAAAACACGGTTCCAGGGACAAAGAAGAGGAAGTGGAGTGAAGCTGTACTTCTCACTGTTATATTCGTAAACCTCTTACAATGCTATGCTTTTTACTCTGCCTATGACTCTGGGCTCTACAGGTCTTAGTACCCAAGGAAGGAAACCCAATCTGGTAAACTAATATTTCTTCAAGCTATTCTGAGTTTGTCATGTCATTAGGCAAAAAAGTAAAAGAAAGGGATGAGTAATCCTATTACTAAAGGAGCTGGGAAGAATATGTATATACCCTCAGAAATTCTCTAAAAAAATAATTAAATTTTAAACTGGTTAAAATACTTTAAAAGATGCTTTACAAAAGGAGACATTTTTAAAATGACTGATAGCAGATGAAAAGATGTTCTATATCTTTAGTCATGCAATATAAATCAAAACCACCAGGATTCTGGAGGCCGAGGCGGGCAGATCACTCAAGGCCAGGAGTTCGAGACCAGCCTGAGCAAGAGTGAGACCCCATCTCTACCAAAAAAATAGAAAAAACTAGCCAGGCGTGGTGGCACATGCCTGCAGTCCCAGCTACTCGGGAAGCTGAGGCAGAAAGATCGCTTGAGCCCAGGAGTTTGAGGTTACTGTGAGCTAGGCTGATGCCACGGCACTCTCAGCCCGGGCAACAGAGTGAGACTCTGTCTCAAAAAAAAAAAAAAAAAATTAAAAAAAAAAAAAAAAAGAATGCTAAGGGCCTGCTCCAAGGGATGATGGTAGAATCCTCCAAATTCATTTTTGACATATGGAGTTTGAGAGGCTCCTGTAAGGTATGCAGGTATCAGATAG